>VWZZ01002560.1:75507-95083 GCA_013399095.1 Psophia crepitans | reverse complement strand
GCCATCCAGCCAATGATGAACCCAGCGAAGAGTGTACCTGTCCAGGCCATGGGCCGCCAGCTTCTCCAGGAGAAAGCTGTGGGAGACTGTGTCAAAGGCTTTGCTGAAGTCTAGGTAGACTACATCAACAGCCTTGCCCTCATCCACCAGGCGGGTCACCTGGTCATAGAAAGAGATGAGTTTGGTCAGGCAGGACTTGCCTTTCATACACCTATGCTGGCTGGGCCTGATCCCCCGGTTGTCACGGACATGGCATGTGATTGCCCCCAAGATGACTTGCTCCATGACCTCCCCTGGCACCGAAGTCAGGCTGACAGGCCTGTAGTTCCCCGGATCCTCCTTACAACCCTTCTTATGGATGGAAGATGTAATTAAGGATCCATCCATCCATTAAGGAAGGATGGATTGTAAGAGTATGCCCAACTAAGGCATCCCTTGGTTATTAATGTGCAGGTACAGTGCCATAATGATAAGAGACTGTCCACTCTGAAACAGCTAGCTGCAACTCAGGTAACTTTTCAGCATGTTCTCTAACTGATTCAGACTCTTTTTAATTTTTGATGTCCTTATGAGTTTGCCAGGCAGGTTTATCCTGTTCAGAGAAACTTTGCCCCTGCATTTCAGCTTACTGGAAAACAGAATTTATTGTCTTCAGAACTACTTCATATATACATTTATATATATAAAGAGAGAGACAGTGTTTTCCTTTACAGAACACATTTCTTCCTATGTGTCAAAAAGAAAGAAAAGATCTTCTTACCTACAAAGCTCTTTTTCCTGCTCTGCATCATGTGTGTACAGCTATTCTTCTGGTCCCATCACCGTTAATTTACAATAAATAACCTCTTATAACAGACAAAAAAAATAATATCTTCTATCTACAGAATAGGACAAAAGTAAAAATACAATAGTAAAACAGTATTTTTCACAGGTATTTCACTTCTTTTTTAACAGTCCATTTCCTATGTGGGATTCAGACATCATCTTGACAATAGTGAGGATCAGTCATGAACCCTCAAATACTTTTTGTTAGTTTTCTCGGTTTAGCCACTCCTTCATGGGGAACTGCATATACCACCACTGAGGCATATCAATGCATGTTACAGAGGGCACTGAACAATTAATTGTGTGTTAACTTTTCAATGTGAGTTATGGTTTATCTCCAGAACAATGCTTCTGAATTAATCTTTAGGGATGAATTAAATGAGATTGACTACACTTAAATCTATGCTGATTGAACCTTGAAGAGTTTGGCTGGAAAATCCTGTATGTATCTGAAGCACTGACCTTGGAATAAAAACATCTCTCTTTTTTCAAAGTCCCATTGTCTCAGTGATTCCTTATTCTAGCTTTCTACAGTGTAATAAAAATAGGAAAATGTGAAATGCATAAAAATATGTAAAACTAAGAAAAAAAATGTTTTCTAAAGTAGAATCTTTTCACAAAATTATTGCAATAAACATCAAATATAATTATTTAGTTACAAGCTTTTTTATGTATAAGCTGCATAGCCATACATTATATTTCCTCTTTTTTTCCCTGAGGTTCAGATATTTTATTCTTTTCGGTACATTTGGCTCACTAGCAGGTATTACAAAGCCAAGTGTGGAGAACTATTTTTTATTAAAAATAAGCTGTAAGAGATATTCACAGATCTCAGTTGTGCAGGATGGGTAGGCAAATAACTCCTTGCACGTATGTCTTGCTTTGGATGTCCTTCCTAGAAATAATGCTTACAGCAACATTTGTACTCCTAAAATAGACAAAGCCCACCTCTGAGGTTAGACTACAAGACCAGACAGATCCATATAATCTTTGGCCCTCATTCACATCTCACTTCTACGTATACACTAGTAAATGGACAAGTAAACCTATTCTTTGGTCCTAAGGCAAAATTCCACAGAATGATTAATGTATATATATATGTTTAACTTTTCCCATACTCACTTAAAGCAAAACGAAACAAAATTAAAAAGTGTCACTTTACACCTCTCTATTGGGAATAGTCTGGCCCTGGGCCCATACCATCATCAAATTATGACCATACATTGAGTAGAAGAGTAGAGTTGTTATTAGCCAAAACCATGATGATCACCAAACAAATAAACGTGAAAGACACATCAGTGCCTAAGCCTGTATCTGGATCAAGTATAGTTTACTAACGTAACACCATTATTATTTTTGATGGGTTCTTGGGTTTTTCTGTTCAAAATGATTGACATAACATGACAGTATTGCTAGAGTCTCCCAGAGAAGTGGTTTCATAGTCTGAAACTAAGGGTCCATTTTATACCAAATTGTATAGCGTGAAGGCATGCCATGGTGTATGATGGCTCAAACCTTCTCAGGTAGTATTAAAGGACTTGAGTCCAATGAAACCCATGCTTGTGAAATCCTGTCCACACTTTTGGACACACTCTTTCCTGTATGTTGCCTTTTAAAGAGAATCCAGATGCTCAGAGAGTTTAAGCTGGAACATCCCAAAATTATTACAAAATTGTTACACTACTAATTTGAATTTGATTGAATTTTACTTAGTAGCGTAGATATGAAAAGTTGAAGTCTGTCTTAAGTAAAATGAAATAACTTATCCTGTGAATGAGTAATGAATCCTTTCTTAACATAAAGCTAACTAAAGGTTTTGTGTATGCTGTTTGTTCAATCAAAGATATCAATAAATGGAAAAAATGTGGATAATAGCAGATATGTCCCATGAAGACAAATGAAATATCTTCTAAGTAAGCTATTCTGAATTACTGAGGTGAGAAAATGAATGAATATCAACAGTCTTTTAGGTGAATTAAGTGCCCTTTTCCTCTGCCTATTTTTCATAGATGAACTCATGACTCTTCTAGGAAAAAAAGAACTCGAAATTATTTGGAGTTTAACTGGAGAAAATGCTGGTGACATCACTCAAATTGAATGTTCATGCCCTTTTGGTCCTATTATGTAGGAAAAGATTCAGCTTCTTAAACATACATATGTAGTAACATTTTAGATACTTTTCAGCAGACAGCCTAGCCTCTTGTCATTCTAAAAAGGATTATGTTTCCTACAGTCTTAAGTCATATCGTTCAGCCTTGTGAGAATGCATCAGAAAACTGACATAAAACATAGCACTAGACACCAGTGTTTACACACCTGAAACATTTCTCCAGTTATGTCTTTTCCTTCTTTGTAGTCTGACTGCGGACTTTTTGTAGAAATAAACAATGTAAACTTCATGACTATTGAAACTTGTGGACTGGAGCCCAGAGGAGAGGAATGACTTCCTTAACTTGAACCTTATAACCTGTTGTTTACATTGTGTCTCTGACGGAAGTATATTAACCTCTCCCATCATTTAGTAGAGTCAAAATTAACTTCCTCCATTATTTAGTGACTTGGTAGCTTGTAAGGTGATCTTAACATTTTTTTTTCCTAATCAATAGACTTTTTGAATATTTTTGTGCTTTAGATTATTTTTTCCTTGCACCAAGAAATCTTTATTACTTGCAAATTTTAATATTTTTAATTCCATTCACTTTTCAGAAATAATACATTATGCAATTAAAAGGAAATTACTTTTTTTAATAAATATAATCAGATTTACAGTTTAAATAAGTCTTCACCTTTGCGAATATTCTTTTAACATAATTCTTGAACAGAATCATTAAACTTTGAGAATAGCCAAATAACAGATCTTGAGTAAATAACAATTTTGCTTTTACATCTCAAAAATCTCAAAAAAGTGGTGCATACCAAATATGTATTTCAAGGTCATAATGCACATAAACCTTTTAATTAATCACATGAAAGGGTCATTGGATTGACATAAAAGCACAATCTATTCAAATTTCAAGAGCTACCCAGGCATTTAAGACACAATCATATTTTATCTTCCTTGGGAAAATAATTTTTAAAAAAGTCTCATAGTAATGAAATTGACATTTCCTTGGCAGACCTGTTCTTCATCATCAGTATTTTTCTTTAAAAGTACTTCTAAAAGAAAATATTTTCAATGAAAAAGTCCTTTGAGTAGGCTCAGATATTGCACTGTGACATAGTTTATGAGTCTGACAGTTCATTACAATATTCCTCATTTTTCTAGACAGGACATCCTTTTATCCATTTCAAGTGATGACTTTTTCCAGATCTTCACACCTGAAAGAGATTTGTTCAAAAAAAATTCTGAGCTATAGATCATGTCTAGATCATAATAGTATATTATTTAAAAGGTCTTGCCCTTTGAGGAGACTGTCTCAATGATTGTATGACTAAGTTCTTTCTTTCACTACAATCTCTCATTTTTAACAACAGTCACAACTTGGAATTTCAAACACCTATGAAATGTTTCACAGAAGGAACAACTCACAGTAAAGGTTACCCAAAAAGTAAAGTATATTTAAGAATATTTAAAAGGTATTAAAGATACATAACAGCTCTTTATGAATAAAAGTGCTTGCTTATGGTCAGGTTTGTTATTTCCTTTGATATCTATCATTTGCCACTATCCATTACATTTGAAAAGTTGTGGCAGACTGATGAGGTTCCCAGATAGGAAAGAGGAAACACAACCTCTATTTAAAAAAAAAAAAAAAAAAAAAAAAAAAAATTTTTNAAAAAAAAAAAAAAAGAGACCCAGGGAACTACTCATCTCTATACTCAACAAGGTCATGGAGCAGACCCTCCAGGAAACTGTACTCAGGCACATGGAAAATAAAAAGGTGATTGGTGACAGCCAATATGGCTTCACTAAGGGCAAATTGTGCCTGAACAAAATTGGAGGCCTTCTAAAATGGAGTTACGATGATGGCCTTCTACAATGGTGGATAAGGGAAGAACAACTGACTTCATCTACCTGGACTTGTGCAAAGCATTTGATGTTGTCCTTCACGGTATCCTTGTCTCTAAACTGGATAGGCATGGATTTGATGGATAGGCCACTTGGTGAATAAGGAATTTGCCAGATGGTCACACTTAAAGAGTTGTGGTCAATGGGTTGATGTCCAGGTGGAGACCAATCGTGAGTGGTGTTCCTCAGGGGTCGTAACTGGGACTGGAGCTGTTTAATATCTTTGCTGGTAACATGGACAGTGGGATTGAGTGCACTCTCAGCAAGTTTGCTGATGGTGCCAAGTTGTGTGTTGTGGTCGACATGCTGAAGGGAAAGGATGCCATCTGGAGGGACCTTGATAGACTTGAGAAGTGGGCCTGTGCAAACTTCATGACATTCAACAAAGCCAAGTGCAAGGTCCTGCAGATAGGTCAGGGAAGTCCCAAACACAGATACAGGCTGGGCAGTGAGTAGATTGACAACAGCCCTGAGAAGAAAGACTTCGGAGTGTTGGTGAGTGAGAAGCTAAACATTGGACAGCAATATGCACTTGCAGCCCAGAAAGTCAACCATATCCTGGGCTGTTTTATGCTACATCACAACTCGTTAAAAATACTTTGGGTTAACTGCTTATTACTGCTGTTATGATGATTACTCTACTGTTGCACTATGTGGCCCACGCTAGTTATGTTATGGTAATGACAAAACCATGCAAACAAGTTATTAAGGTATAAGATGGGCAACAGTAAGGTACGTTTATGGCAGCCTCTAAGCAGCAGCAGTCACAGTGGTGATGACCAATATTCTTGCTTGCATAAATGGGTAGTGAAAATACATAGAATACAGAATACAGAATACAAAATACAGAATCTTAGAGGTTGGAAGGGACCTAGTCCATCTAGTCCAACCCCCCTGCCAAGGCAGGGCCACCTAGAGCACATCACACAGGAACGTGTCCAGTCGGGTTTTGAATGTCTCCAGAGAAGGAGACTCCACAACCTCTCTGGGTAGCCTGTTCCAGTGCCCTGTCACCCTCACGGTGAAAAAGTGTCACCCGGAACCTCTTATGCTCCAATTTGCACCCGTTGCCCCTTGTCCTATCACTTAGTGAGGCCGAGAAGAGCCTGGCTCCATCTTCCCGACACTCACCCTTAACATATTTATAAACATTGATGAGGTCACCCCTCAGCCTCCTCTTCTCCAAGCTAAAGAGACCCAGCTCCCTCAGCCTTTTCTCATAAGGGAGATGTTCCACTCCCTTGATCATCTTAGTGGCTCTGCGCTGGACTCTCTCTAGCAGTTCCCTATCCTTCTTGAGCTGAGGGGCCCAGAACTGGATACAATACTCCAGATGCGGCCTCACCAATGCAGAATAGAGGGGGAAGAGAATATAATACATACAATAGTAACCTTTTATTTAGCATTAAATTTGAGGTCTGTTGCAATTGATGTATCCCTAAAAATACACATAGAAAGACTGCATTTTATATAGTACAAATGTATTTTACGATGTAAATCAGTCAGTTATATACATGACTTGGACACCTAATAAAACTTAGACAATTTTATTTTAGGTTTTTGTGTGACGTAAAATTTACCTCTGAATTTAACCTGAAATAAGGACCAACTGGAAATCCTAATTTTCATTTCACATACGAAGACACAGATGAACAGACACATATGGAAACACACACCGATACAGGCATACTTAGAAATTAGAGCCTTTGTATGTGCTTTGTAATGAAATGAAAGCCAGACTGTGTAGCATAGCCTGGTTGTCCAGATACTTACCAACGGTGTGAAAAAAGGGGTTTTTTTTGTGTTTCTTTTTATATTTTTTTTTAAGCATGATAAATATGTTTTTCTTTCAAGGTTTCATCCCAAAAATTCGGATTACCTCAACTCTGAAATATTATAAGTGAAAAAATGTCATCATATCTGCCTTCTTGCATACTATTATTTTTGCAAGTATCTTGCTACTGATGTGCCTTCATTTTATTTTATACGACCTAACACAGTGGAGTTTTGGTAAAAGACACTGACTTTTTGTTTCGCCTAAAGAAATTTAAAACTATGATCTCACTTTTCCCTGAGGCATTTTAAGACTTTTTAATAAAAGTGCATTGCGGTTTTTCATTTTGTTATTAAAGCAGCTGTAGATGAAACATCTACCTTTCTCGTGTTGCCTTTGGGAATTGTGTCTGTAACACATTTGCAAAAGTTGGGTTTAATGTATTGAGCTATCTAAATTACTTCAAAAATATCACACCAGATACTGCGTGACAAAAAGACAGGAAAAAAAACATATATACGTATTTTTCACTGAAAAATACTTCAGTGTCTTGACATTTATTTCTTCTATGGGAACAATACTGAACAAATCTTCAGCTGATATTTGCTCTATTCCTCATTATGGAAGTTATTTATGTTTGTGGGTCAATGACTAGATGTCAGTTAAATTAACTCTTCCACATCTTCACTGTACTGTAAATTGACAGTTCCTTAAATAAAAGTGATGAGGCAAACAAATCTAAGCTTTCTAATTAAAAGATAAAATATTAAAATAGAAACATCAAGGGCTACATATTATGCATAAGTATAAAGCTGTACTGACAGTTATACAAAGGACTCTGAATGTTTCCTTTACTGGTAGCAATAGACATGATTGTGCATTAGTTATTTTAAATATTGGAAGACTGATCATCCTCATTTGGGAGATTCTAGGTGAGCTCTAGGGAGGCAGGCTGCACCAAACAATGTACTTGATGTGATTGTTCTTCATTTGTGTAGAAAGTTCCTTGAAGAGGAATTACCAGGCCAACACCCTTTGAAAGCAGGGAAAGGATTCCTTACCTTAACACGGGAAGCAACTGTACCTCTTCAGGGAGAAAAAACTGTGAGAGGCATAAGAAAAGATAGGAAAAACTTAGTCACAGCACTGAGCCTGGGAGTCTACTGGTTAAGTAGAGAGTAAGCAACTTTAAGTAACAAGGAGCAGAAAATCAGGCTTCAGAGATGGCATAAACAGCAGCTTTCTAGGGAACAAGTGGGTCTGTGCAGAGCCTGAGAGTGCTCAGAAGTGCTTTGAGGTGATTGGAGCTCAGCCTGGAAAAGATAAACCACATTACAAGGACACAATGGGCATGGCTAAAGTAATATGAACTATTGCTTCTACCCCATCTTCCCTTAATCTCTTCAAGATTCCTTTATCTGAAAAATTAAATATCCTAGTTTATAATCTAACAAATCTTGTCTTCTTGACTTTTAGCCCTCATGATCTTCACTGAGAACAATACTACAAGGAAGAACCACCTCAGAGCTTTGCCTGCTTGAGTTTCCTCCAATAGGTCATTTTTTTGATGTCTCTCTCTGAGACCAGAGCTTGTGATTGACCAAGGTGTCCTCAGGGTCTAACAGTAATTTCTTCAAATTCTCCCACAACATCTTCTGCAGAACGATTTATAGAACAGTTAGGGGAGAAAAAGCACGGGTTTACGTCTTAACTTTTCAGGAGATATAAACACAGATTATTAATGATTGACAGCAGCTCATGGTGTTCAACAGTATGTGGAACTTTGAATCTATGAATACCCAGTAAATCGAACTTAACTTTTCAGTAGCTTTTCAGGTGGGTAGGCTTTAACTGATCAAATTTCTGTGCTGAAATAAGAAACGTATTGCAACAGTAGATGTTGTAATGATATTTAAAGAAAGCACCCTATGATAAGACTTTCACTGACAGCTAAAATCACAGCACAATGATTATACATTTCTTTCTTCAAACCATAATAGTTGTTAGCTTAGAAAGCTTACAATATTAATAAAAATATGAGTAAAATCAACACATAATACTGATTTTGGAGCTAATTACCACAAGCTAGCATACAAAAAAGCAATTTTGAAGAGGAATTTACTCTATACATATGAGAAATTGATTTGATGATTTGTTCCTACAAAACCTCAAATTTTCATGTTGATTTTGCATTGGGAGATGTAGCAAGTCAAGCAACCTCTTTTTCTCAGTGTATTGTAAATATTAACATGTCATCAATGTAAATTAATAAAAATTATGATTATTTTTAACCAGATACAATTTTCTAATATTTGGGAATTACAGAATTAAGTTTCTTAATTGCATAACCATGACCCTATAAGATATTTTAATAAAAAGATTTTGGAGTCAGACAGAGTGTCTCAGTTTTCACTTCAAGTCCGATACTCCACATGTAAACACTGATGAACTCCGTCATCCCACTGTCAAGGCCATGTCATAGGTTGGTTGAGACTAGCTCACATCTATACCTCAGCACTGACAGACACATTCTTTTTCATAACTCATTCATTCACTGTGTAAACCTTTAAACTCTTGGTTTTTGCTGATTCTTACAATTGCAGAAAACTTTTTCTGCTGATATACAAGATTTTGAATGTCGTATTATTAGCTTATTGAAATGAAGTTGCTGTTGATGTGGAAATTTTGAAAGCTAAGAAATTAAGATAATTTCATTGTCTTGCCAAATACGCATATACACATCTGAAGCACTTAAAAATATCACTACAAATGGAGCAATAAAACAAGATTGGAGAAAATGTTAATCTTACTATGCTTTAATTTGTCTCCTCATGCTGGCACTGTAACACAAACCAGTCTTTTTCTTTTGGCTATGCCACAGGTCTGCTAAACAACTTTGGTCAAGTCAGTTTTCTTCTTTGGCTCCTGTTCCCCCAGCCAATGCAGATAATGATCCTGACCTCCTTTCTAAAATGCTTTGCGATCCTTGGGTGAAAAGTTCTCCCTAAAAGCTTAGTAGTTTTATTATTATATCCATTATGTAGTTACGCTATTCAAGGTCAATAGACCTATATAGCTGAGGAAAAACGAGATCATATGACTATCAGTACTATGCGGTAATTGCACTCAAAAGTACCCAATTGAATGTTTAGTCCAAATGAACCCATATTTAGTATGGCTTCACATACTGTTGTTGAAAGTTTGATGCACTGAATCTTGAACTTCCTTTGATTACGATTCTTCGGTGAGACTTCCTCAAACTTTTTAATTCATTGGTTGCTGCCCCCAAGGGATTCATACGGATTGGATAAGAAAAGAATGACATCGACAGCGTATAATGAAATTCTATCCAGGATGTCCAATATTTTTATGCCTTCAACTCTGTTATTGTGTTGGATTCTTTGACTGATTTGTTCCAGAGTTATGGTAAAAAGGGAGGGCAAAAAGGGGCACCATTGCCTTTTGCTGCTAGACAAAGTAAAGACTTCTGAGCGATATCCATTATTCCTTACTATAGGCTCCAATACAATGTCTTTATTTAAGAAAGTTTTAGACCATTATGTGAGACTCCCAAAACTTTCATCAAATATCTTCCTGTCAGCCAATCAGATGGTCCTTCAGTATATAATGCTAATAAATAAATATCTTCTGTATGTCCATTTTGCAAAGGTCTGTAACCTGTAATTTGTGAGGTCCATCAGCCAATATAATGACACCTTACTGTTATATCCTTATTGCTCTTCACTCTTCCAGATATTGTCATTGCTCTACTATTACAAATACACACTGCCTTTTGTCTTTAGAAAGTTAATTTCTTTGGTATTGAGCAATATCCAGGAAAGCTTTTAAGTAAAATTTTAAGTTAGGCTAGCAGCTGTCTAGGGCTAGCTAGATGTCCTGAACTGATGTTGAAGGAAAATGTTTAGTCCTTAGGGCTGAGTTTCCAGTCAGCTGCTTCTGTTCAATTCAGAAATGTGGTTCTGTCAGGATACTGTAGGAAAGAGATAAGTTAACTGAGCTAACATTCTTGGTCTAAGTTCTCCATGCATCTTCTTCACATCCTTCTCTATAATTTTCCACTACGTATGTAACATTTGTTTTTAAAACATTTCTGTTTCAAAAAGAATGCATTGCACTAAGGTCTGCTTCTAAATCACAGACTAAATTTTTTTTCTATTTGTTAGATGTGCTTTTTATTATTTTACAGTTCCATCTTTTGGACCATAAACATGAGATAAAAATGAGAATCTGTTCAAACTCAAAAGCAATTGGAAAGTATGTGAATCAATAACGAATAGTATTAAACTTTACAAACTGTACAACAATCGCAAGGATGTGTTTTAGTCCACTACTTCAGTGCCAAGCTGTCTGAAAGTTGAAGGTGGTTTACAGTCAATAAATGCTTTACATGGCTTTTGTGTGCTCTAGTCAAATGAAAATGAACACGCTTTTCAGTGACTTTAGTGGTAATAGGTAAATGCAAAACTAAATGGCTACATAACTGTTAACCTTAAAAAAGAATCACCTTAACAGTCTGTAGTACATTCAGTTTATTCTACTTCTGGAAATTAAAAAGTGTATTTTTAAATATAAATGCTTTTTGAATAAAATAGACTGGTCACTTAATATGCATAAAGTCATGGTAGTACCTGATAGATAAAGCGCCCAAACCATCAAATCTTTCCTAGAAGAGGTGTTCTTAGCTGCTCTTTGGATTCAGATAAGCTACTTGCTTGAACAGTGTGTATCAGAATTCAGGCTTTATAAAAAAACTAGAAAAAAACCACCCTAATTCTGTTTTAATATCTTTGTTGTATGTTTCTTTAGTCCTTTCCCCCCCTTTCAGGTTGGCTTTCCAGGACACATTTCTATCGAGTGTAGGTGAAGAGAATTTTGCATTACTATGAACTGCAGAGCTGGACTCTTATGAACAGTGGAAAGAGTAGACACAAAATGCCCGTGATGAATATCCAAGTAACTGCATTAACTGCCAACTGAGAATACACTAGCTATTACATTGCACATAGCTTTATTGCAACAGCAGATCACAGCAAGCCTGATAGAAAATTATGAAATGTATACTACTTGGGAGAAAAGATTTAAAAAAAATTAAAAATCTACACTTTTCCAGTTCAAAGAGTAGAAACTCAGATTGCCAGAAAAGGGAGAATACACTTTGCCCTTTCTGCCCTATGAACTACACTCTTGTGTCATTAAGTAAATAATTAGCCCTGCAATATTTTATTATTCTTCAAGAGTAGAATTTGCCATTTATCAAACAAGTTGTATTGAATTGTTTACAGCTCAGTGTTAAAGATTTCAGATGCTGGATTAAACTGCTATATACTTTGATTATTAAAGATGATTCTTTCATTTTACTTTATTATCTTACATTGCAACTCTTGTATTAGAATAATTCAGTTTTTCAAAAGCTTGGTCAAGAGTCTAATTCCTTGGTTTCAATCTACAATACTGCAAATTAAATGCAAGCAAAACAAACAGTATTGTTATCACAAAAGTTGGAGAAAAACATACCACCATCACAAGATCTTTTTCCTACCAGTTTTAACCACCTCCCTATCAGTTAGTGTGTTTTATTTATATGTTGCTTTGAGAAATAAAAGTGTTTTAAGTTAAACACTTCTCCCTCAGTTCTTACTAAGAACTGGCTTCTACGTGAAGAATTGCTAAAGCCTTAAATATCAAGAAACTCACACGCTGTCTCACGAGCTGTCATGTTACTATGTTGGCACAGGTGTTGGAATCTCATGTTCACAGACATATGCAGACATATGTGCACAAATCAGCGCTGGAAGCTCTGCTTTGCAGATTCTCTTTAGGAAGGTCTAATTGTAGCCTCAAGAAATTGCCCATGCTACTGAAAAAATAACAATAGTACTAGTATGACTGGTGCAGTCACAGCTCTTTTTGTGACTCCAGGGAGAGTTTGCACTGAAAAGGTACTTCTACTACTCTTTCAATAAATGTACTCTGTGATTCCTTCACCTTTGAATTTCACAGATTCATTGGCAAGGAAAGAAGTAGGGCAGTGCCATTTCCTCAAAAGAAAATTCATTACCTAGATATTTGTTGGCACCAAACTGGAGAAGGTTTCTGAATTCCTTTGCTTGACTGCTATCTGTAACTTTCTATAAGCGATTCTACTCTTCTAATGTTATTTGTTCTCTTTTTTTTTTTTTTTTGGTAAACCATCCACATGAAGCCCTTCAGGATGTCACATCAGGAAGAGAAATCAGGGATTTCCCAAATGATGAGAGGTCTGCAGTGTCTTTGGGTATCCAACACATGACCTTTCAAAGTGGCCTGATGTTCAGAAGTTAGAACATTCTCTTTGAAGACTTAGTGCCTTAAAAAAAATATTGATTAGAAGTATAGATTCAGAAGCTACATATCTTAATAAATAAGTTACAACTTTTTTGTTTCTCATTAAACTTAGGAGAAGACCAGTGGAATGCATCAACCCATTCAATCCTCTCAGAAAGAAGACCATATGAACTGTATGTAATAGAGATATTCCTAGTTGTAAGCAGAGGAGTTCTTTACTTGTAAGCTCTCCAATCAAGTGGGTGGGATATGAAAGTAAGGAAAAACTGAAAGAAAATTAAATTTCTGCAGAATATCTACTGTAATCTCACACATTTTTTTTAAAGCTTTTGTG
Source organism: Psophia crepitans (assembly GCA_013399095.1). NCBI lineage: Eukaryota > Metazoa > Chordata > Aves > Gruiformes > Psophiidae > Psophia > Psophia crepitans. The sequence continues at coordinate 81,796 of VWZZ01002560.1, read as the reverse complement.
TCTTGTATCATGTTCTTTGGCTTCTAGACAAAGAATCCTTTATTTAATTTAATTGCTTATTTTAATTTGTATTTCTTCCATCTTTTTCATTTCAGAAGTCTTTTGAATATTTATTCTGTTATTCTACTTTAAAACTCAATGACCTCATTGAAAACTCTGACCTACTGGAGGCTTAGCCTCATAGTACTGCATTATAAAAACCAGATCGGCAAAATTCTAGTTTCATTCTGTGAAATTGCACAGGAGGATAGTTGCTGTGAAAGCTACATTTTGAATTGTATTTTAATACTTAGATCTAATACTAATAAGAGGATACCAAATCTCCTTTAATCATGTCCTTATTACACACATAGATAGAGTAACGCCTCTGAACGAAACATCCATTGATTTCTGAGAGTGACATTCACTTCACTTGCATAATGACTGAAAATTGCAGTGGCAGCCTCTCAAAAAACACTTCCAATGCTCTTAGGACTACTATATTTGAGTGACTGCTGCTCTGTTCTTGACCTTTCTCTCAAACACATTAAATGCCGTATGTCAAACCCAACTGGAGCATGGGTTCTGTATTAACAGGCCCTCTTCTGTGATACTCAGAAGTGCTGAGGACGTAGATTTGCATGAATTCTTGTGGTAGGTTGACGTTGACTGACCCTCAGGTGCCCACCAAGTTGATCTCTCACTCCTTCTGCTCAACAAGACAAAGCAAGAAAATAATGATGAACAGCTCATGGGTTGACATAAGGACGGGGAGAGGATTCACCAGCTACCATCACAGGAAAAGCAGACTCCACTTGGGTAAAATAAATTTGATGTATTATCAATTAATAATAGAGTAGGATGGTGAGAAATAAAAACAAAATTGAGGACATCTTTCCCCCACCCTCCTTCTTCACAGGTTCATCTTCCCTCCCAACTCTTCTGCCTCCTCCCCTTAGTGGTGCAGGGGGATGGGGAGTGGGGGTTGCAGCCAGTTCATCCCATACTGTCTCTGCTGCTTCTTCCTCTTCACGCTCTCCCTGTTCCAGTTTGGGGTCTCATCTAGGTTAGACAGTCCTCCACTGTGGGTCCTTCCCACAGTCTGCAGTACTTCAAGAACTGCTTCAGCACGGGTCCTTTGCATGCAGTGTTGTCTTCAGGAATTTACTGGTGCAGTGTGGGTCCCCCACAGGGTCACAAGTCCTGCCAGATAACCTGCTCCAGTGTGGGCTCATCTCCACTGGCCACAGCTCCTGCTAGGATCCTTCTCTTTTGTGGGATCTCCTTGGGCTGCAACTTCCTTCACGGCACATCCACCTGCCCCAGCACAGGGTCTTCCACGGGCTGCAGGTGGATATCTGCTCCATCATGGACCTCCATTGGCTGCAGGGGGACAGCCCGTCTTACCATGGTCTTCTTTCCCCCTGTGCTGCAGGGGAATCTCTGCCCTGGTGCCTGGAGAACCTCCTCCTCTCTCTTTCACTGACCTTGGTATCTGCAGGGTTGTTTCTCTTGCATCTTCTCACTCCTCTCTCAGACCCACTGTCCACAATTATTTTTTACCCTTAAATATTTTTTTACTCTCACAGAGCCACTACCAATGTTACTGATGACCAGCTTTGGCCAGTGGCAGGTCTATATTGGAGCTGGCTGAAGCTAACTTNGGAGAGGATTCACCAGCTACCATCACAGGAAAAGCAGACTCCACTTGGGTAAAATAAATTTGATGTATTATCAATTAATAACAGAGTAGGATGGTGAGAAATAAAAACAAAATTGAGGACATCTTTCCCCCACCCTCCTTCTTCACAGGTTCATCTTCCCTCCCAACTCTTCTGCCTCCTCCCCTTAGTGGTGCAGGGGGATGGGGAGTGGGGGTTGCAGCCAGTTCATCCCATACTGTCTCTGCTGCTTCTTCCTCTTCACGCTCTCCCTGTTCCAGTTTGGGGTCTCATCTAGGTTAGACAGTCCTCCACTGTGGGTCCTTCCCACAGTCTGCAGTACTTCAAGAACTGCTTCAGCACGGGTCCTTTGCATGCAGTGTTGTCTTCAGGAATTTACTGGTGCAGTGTGGGTCCCCCACAGGGTCACAAGTCCTGCCAGATAACCTGCTCCAGTGTGGGCTCATCTCCACTGGCCACAGCTCCTGCTAGGATCCTTCTCTTTTGTGGGATCTCCTTGGGCTGCAACTTCCTTCACGGCACATCCACCTGCCCCAGCACAGGGTCTTCCATGGGCTGCAGGTGGATATCTGCTCCATCATGGACCTCCATTGGCTGCAGGGGGACAGCCCGTCTTACCATGGTCTTCTTTCCCCCTGTGCTGCAGGGGAATCTCTGCCCTGGTGCCTGGAGAACCTCCTCCCCTCTCTTTCACTGACCTTGGTATCTGCAGGGTTGTTTCTCTTGCATCTTCTCACTCCTCTCTCAGACCCACTGTCCACAATTATTTTTTACCCTTAAATATTTTTTTACTCTCACAGAGCCACTACCAATGTTACTGATGACTCAGCTTTGGCCAGTGGCAGGTCTATATTGGAGCTGGCTGAAGCTAACTTTGTCTGACATGGAGGCAGCTTCTGGTGTCTTCTCACAGTAAGCCCCCACTGCAGTCCCCCTGGAACCAAAGCCTTGTCACATAAACCAAATAAAATATACCATGATAAGGCAAAATATACACGATACTCCATTTGTATGTACAATCTTTATCTTCTCATCACATATTGGCCTTTTAAAAAGACATGCTTCTACTTTACACACACATGCTCACAAAAATGATACCTAATTCAATCCTAAATGCTTTTATCCAAAACTTGTTATATTTGTTTATTTTCCTGACTTTCGGAAAAAAGTCTCGTAATAGCTTCACTGAACTCTGGTTGAGCTGCCTAAAGACTCAGCACTTCTGGCACCTTCGCATTAAAATAGATTCATTGGCTCTTGCCAAGGTTGACATTCAACCTTGCAGGTTCCCAGTTTATACAGCATGTCAGGGCAGGGAAGAGTCACTTGCTGCAGGTGGAGCTGCAAGTTGTAGTGTCTGGAAGCTTTAGCTCCAACTGCAACAGGAGATTCTGGGCTCTTTAGTGGCATACTGAACTCAGTGCACATCTCAGAGCGCAAGTCAGTTCAGAAACACCATTTGTAGAAACTTCTTCCAAATTCCATTGCACTGAAAATGTCAACAAGTTGTTGAGTTTTATCTGATTCAATACCAAACTTTAATTTTCCAGGTACTGGAAACACTTTGCTTTGGGCAGGTCTGCTGAAATTCCTGTTAAAGAAAAGAAGGTAGTTATTCTTTTTTTCCCAAACTACTTTTATTCTACTGGATTGGATTTATGCTCTAAGAACTGACATATAAATGCTCTTTATTGTATTTTGGACTCTGTGTCATAGTTTCTAGTATAGCCAGTTATAACCTGTTGATACTACTACTATGTGGAATGTTAGCAAAAGTAAACAATGGAAAGAAATATGCACTGGACATACCACATAATAATCTTAGATATAAATAATGCCATGTTGCCAAAATTAGGAACAGACTGGCTTTGAGATAACGATAACTAAATACACTGAGAACCTCATGCTTTAACTGGCAAGTCTCAATGCCTTCCACAGGGACCATTAGTGAGATATATAATATGTTTACCTGGCCACTGGGTGTCACTGTTCATTCACTTTTAGATTGGAACAATACCAATTTTTTGTTCGTTTGGTGTTTTTTGTTTGTTTGTTTGTTTGTTATTGTTGTTGTTGTTTTAACAATAACAGAGCAGTTTCTTCTTTACGCAAGCTGTTAAGACCAAGTCACTTTAGGAAAACACTGAGTTACTGAAGATCTTCATCAAGGTATTTGAACATCACATCCTCATCATGGTTTACAGTGTAGTCAGCAACACCATGTCACACCAGTCAGTTGTATGTACAGCATTTACCCTTTGACATCTAAACTCAGTGCCTCATATGGTTCAAGAGATGCAGGCAGCATATACTAGTACATTTATTGTAAATTATTTTTATGAGAAAAGGGTTTTTTTTTACTGTTATTTAGGTTGTTTGTAGGCCTAGTATGAAAGTGAAGGTAAAGTAATATCAAGACTGTCACTTAAGACACAGTGCAGAAATACAGAAAGTGAATGTGTACCATACACAGGACATTGCTATTTTATAAAAATTGTGCATTTGAGCTATGGCAAGGCTTTCAATTCAAAGAACCAGGAGAAAAAAAGGAAGATACAAAACTGTGCCTCACTCCTTTGGCTTTTCTTTCACTGCATTTATAGGTTTTTGAAAAGAAGTAGCACCAGACATATTTTTCTTCCTTTGTGTGAAGAAACTCTTGAAGGAAGAGGTTTAGCCCAGCTGTTTGGAGGTGAGGAAGTAAGGCCCAACTAGCTCTATAGTCATTATCTCTGTATGAAATAGTTGTTTCTCCATCAAATTATCCTAAGGAGAGGCATAAATTACTTCAGTGGAGTTGTATTGCCCTTTACGGATTGTTGGACAGCATCCTGCAAATGTATTTTGCAACACAGTGTTGAGATTCTGCAGGAACTTTTGTGATGGATTGGAAATCCTAATAGTTGTTCTACCTAAAGAAAGTAACTAAGGTAATGAAGAAATTTCTTATTTAGTTAAAGATGTACTAATGTAAAAATTCCTGTTTCCATTTCCGTGAGTTGCAAAGATGTTCTTACTGGTGAAAAAATATTAAATCATGGGAACTGTCAATAATATCTTGGCTTTTTGTTGTCAAATGCAGCAATGCAAGCTCCTACTGTGTGTGATCCCCTTTCACAATGGAAGCTGCATATTAGCATGACAGGGTTGTTTTCTAGGCTTATTTTATTATTATTATCAAGGAGGAAACAGCTTCTTGCAAAACAATAATCCAGAAAAAAATCGCAGAAGCTACATTATGATGCCATTGTTCTTTTTTATTTAATTTTTGTTGTGTCATGATGTCAACTTTGTGATTAGTAAGTAACTATTTTGAATTTAAACATCAGAAAATATATTTACAATGCAGCCAGCAATCCAGCTAATGGAAGTTTATGGCTCAACAGTATTATTTTAGGATTTTGTGTGCCAGAAACCCTCAGTCCACTTATCACAGCAGATACTCTCACACAAAAGTATTTTCAAGTGGGATGCTTTTATATTTTTAGGAAGAAAACATCTTCAAAACCATTCTGTGCTAACCCAAAAATAGTTCTAAAAGGTTTCTTATATAATATCTTCAACAAAGGACAAACCAGGACTAAATTCTTCAGCCTGTCTGCGTGCGTACTTGTATCAGTCAGCTAAGTATTAGCTGCTAGGTAATCTTACGCTGTTACATCTGTACCTCTCAAAACAATATATTTATCAAACTAAATGTTGAACAAAATGTTCTTTGCAATATGAAATGTCTTCACACTTGTAGCTAATATCCACTATCTTATGGAAGCACAGGAAACATTGATAATATTCACTCAAAAGAGCTAGTCCTGTACATATGTGCTTCACAGTTTATATAAAATGTGTATGTGTGAAAACCAAACAAAAAACCACAAACAAATAAACAATGAAAACAAAAAAAACAAACCAAACCCCAAACCAACTCAAAACTTCTACAAGCACTAATTTAACAACACAATGTCAAATCATAGAATCACAGAATGGTTAGGGTTTGAAGGGACCATAAGGATCATCTAGTTCCAACCCCCTGTAATGGGCAGGGACACCCTACACTAGACCAGGGTGCCCAAAGCCCCATCCAACCTGGCCTTAAACACTTCCAGGGATGGGGCCTCTACAACTTCTCTGGACAACCTGTGCCAGTGCCTCACCACCCTCACAGTAAAGAATTTCTTCCTAACATTCAATCTAAATCCCCCCTCTTATAGTTTGTGCCTATTACCCCTTGTCCTGTCACTACTCCCTGATAAACAGCCCCTCTACAGCTTTCCTGTAGGCCCCCTTTAGGACATGAGCAGGCAGTGTGCCCAGGTGGCCAAGAAGGCCAACGGCATCCTGGCCTGTATCAGGAATAGTGTAACCAGCAGGAGCAGGGAGGTGATCGTACCCCTGTACTCAGCCCTGCTGAGGTCGCACCTCGAGTCCTGTGTCCAGTTTTGGGCCCCTCACCACAAGAAAGACATTCAGGCCCTGGAGCGTGTCCAGAGAAGGGCAACGAAACTGGTGAAGGGTTTGGAGCATAGGTCTTATGAGGAGCGGCTAAAGGAACTGGGCTTATTTAGTCTGGAGAAGAGGAGGCTCAGGGCAGATCTTATTGCCCTCTACAACTACCTGAAAGGAAGTTGTGG
>VWZZ01002560.1:0-75469 GCA_013399095.1 Psophia crepitans | reverse complement strand
AAGGACATGGTTTAGTGGTTAATAGATGGTGGGGGGACGGTTGGACTGGATGATCCTTGAGGTCTTTTCCAACCTTAATGATTCTATGGTTCTGTGATTCCATGGAAGGCCGCAATTAGGTCTCCCTGGAGCCTTCTCTTCTCTAGGCTGAAGAACCCCAAATCCCTCAGCCTGTCCCCATGGTAGAGGTGCTCCATACTTCTGATCATTTTGTGGCCCTCCTCCGGACTCTGGAAATCAGGGTTAAAGCTTCTTGTTTTGTAACCTGGAATTCTGGGGAGATTCATCTTACTCTTGAAATTAAGTTACTGAATCTCACCTCAGATGTTGTAAAGCTTTTAAAAGGGGCAGTGTGAGGCAATATTACTAACACCACTATAGTTAGTGAAACCAGAAAAAGAAAGAATTTGTATGATTTCAGTGTTTTGTCATAAGCATAAAGTTGATTGTGCTGAGCAAAGTCATCATGTTTCCTCAGCCTTTTGCTCTGAAAAATATTTGCACAACTTTGAAGTCACAATTGAATATTGTAGATTACATATGTTTTAGAATACTTATGTTTCTCTTGCTATGACTAAGTTACACGTTTCAAGACTTTGAATATTCCTCACTATATGCACATATATTTATATATTATTATCTGAAGATTACCAACACAGAAAGTCACCTTGCTTTAACACCTGAAACATAAATAATATATAATGACTGTATATGTGTACTATTAAACTACTACATCCCTTTATATTTTGGCATATACACACTTAAGCATACTCACATACAGATTTTCTTCTCTTTCTCTGCATTAAGTTTACTTTGGCAATCCCGTTAATTACTTTGCTTAAGAATGTAACAGAAACACACAAAAAAACCTGTTCCAGAGCACCCATTTCTATGTAATGAAGCATGTAAAGTCATAATGAAATGGATTACTTACACCTTAGAAAGGAAAGACTCTTCCTAATACCCCAGAAGCCCTTTAGGCCGTTGCAATGTTGGTGCACAGTATATTATCAGATTTATGTCATTCTGATAAGATGGTCCACCTGAAGTAGCCTTTGAGCTAAAAATAAGACATTAAGTTGAAGGAAGGAGCAATTTAAAATTATTGGTGTAAGGATAATTAGAGACTGGCAGGTATCCAGTGTCATTACGAGGAGGTTGCTGTAGGGCAAATGAAACAACTGCCTATTTTCTGCAGTGCCACAAACATGGATCCATCTTCGCTCAAACTGGTTTTATTTTTAGCTTACATCTGCTTCCTAACATCTTGAGGTTTTTTCTGAGCCTTTTTTGAACTTGGAATTTTTCAGATTTCTGTTGTTTAGTCCAAATTCCAAATGAGTTGTATTTTAAAGAGTATGAAATACATCTTTTGCAGTGGCAGAAGCTATGTATTAATTTTGGTTTGGGTTTTGTTTTTGTTTCCCCATATATTTAGCCTTTCAATGTTCCATTTTCTTCTTCTTTCTTAACAGTATCTGGTTATTAAATATCTACAAATGGGGTTTTTGTGGGTTTTTTGTTTGTTTGTTTGTTTGTTTGTTTCGGTTTTTTTAAAGAAAAAACCCACACTGGCTAAGGAGACTTTTAAATCTTTCTGCTCTTCACAAACTCGTTTACAGATGATGTCTGGTAAGAAAAAGTTATTAAAAAACAGAGGTACTAGCTCATAACTTAGCAGCAAGGCTTTGATTTGCCACATTCTTAAAGCTACAGCAAATTGTCTATGCTTACAGGTTGAAACTCTGATTTAGACTGAGAACATCACGGTCCTTATTTAGTATTTTCTTTCATTTTGTAGATGGGGAAAAAAGTAAGGGGTATTCTCAGGTCTAGTTCTTACAAAGGAAGTAAGCTACACATGGGGTAAACGCTGAGACCTGACAGTAGGGAAGTAGTCTCACATCTTCATTTTAGACAACTCAACACAGCTAGCTACAACTCAATACAGCTAGCTATAACTAGCAACTACAGGTAATCTGCCAACTTCTAAATGCTGTCAGAGAACATGGGAAGCACAAGATGAAAGCTTGAGAACAGTCTGCAAGTCTCTTAAAAGGTTAAAATGACAGAAAGGTCTCAATCTTAGAAACTGGCTCCTACTGAAGAAAGGCTAACTTTAGTAATTTTTTGAGCCAAACACTTTAAGAAAAATTATTTTTAAAAGTGTCTTGGTAAGTTATTAAAAATATTAATAAATTTAATAGTGGCGCAGAATGTTCCTGGGTATAGAATATCAATTTCCTACACTGCTTAACTGTTACAGTGATCCTTTGAAATATTTGTGGCGGAGGCCAATATTCAGTCTCCCATGCAATTCTTGAGCAAGTTTTGGGAGTTAATAGAGACCAAGTAGCACTTGCAAAAGTTAGTTTGGAATTATCCATCCTGTTTTGGAAATTAAGGAAACTTAAAATTACTCACAGGGGCTATTCTGTACCAGTTGGCCTCACTTCCAGAGAAAATTCCAGTAGAAATTTTTTGGTATAGACATGGCCACTGATGCTGTAAAAATCATTCTGGTAGCTGTCAGGTCACAAAGTATTCATAAAGAAGGAAAGAAGTAGGATGTCATCAAATTAATATTTTTGTTGTGGGATGGATAAACTGGAAGATGAAGCTAACAGTCTGTATTTATCTGAGAGGGAAAGCCTGCATGATGAGATGTCATGAGCCCAGAGAACTTAGTTTCTGCATCTTCAGTGCTCTGTAGGTACAGTGCAATACCTGAGGTAAAATTAATCATTTCTTTACATGGCCTACCTTTCGGAACACTGTAAGGCCAATAATAAAAGGGTGAAGACTAAATCAAAATCCTTTGGGTACCCTGTATTTAATGATGTAAAATACTGATACATTTACCTACAATATAAATGGCTCCTGGAAGTCTAAGAAACCTCCATCTGTCCAACGCATCTGACATAGACGAAATGGCCTGGGATCCATCCTAGGGTCACCCTGATTTTGCCTACTCTAAGAACCCAGCACTTAGACAATTTGTGATTATACTTGAAACTGGCAATGGTTGATTTCTGACTCTTTGACTATCTTGTAAGAAAACTCTGAAGAACAAACAAGCTTAACTTTTAATGTTGTGTCCATGAAAGTGACTGAAATATGGTATAGATTTCACTTCAAATGGGTAACTAAGACAACAAAAGCAATTTTCCATAATTGAATGGACATTACACTGTATCAATTTACTCTTGACAGGGCTTGACTTGGTTTCCCTTATCAATAACTGCTTTCTACAAGCTGCACTGAAATTTCTTTCTGTGGTTCTGATGCAGGGTGTTTAAAAAACAGATGAAACAGATAATAGCAGGAAAGTACAAGGATGACATTTCTTCTAGTTCTGCTAGTAAAAAATGCTAAATGCTGAAAGAGAAAAGAGCAAGAGAAAACTGTAATTAGCAGTCCAAACTCTAAGTCCCAGTTTAGAGGCTATGCCAGACCTCAGTATTCATGTCCACATGGTCTACATAGCTAGTTCTCTGGTAAGACTGGGTATTTCTATATATGCTTTTATATATAGTATACATATATGTATATATGTGTGTGTATATTTATTTGTACATACACAAACGTATGTCTATATGTATATATGTATAGAGTGTTTGCTGTAGATAGACTGGCCGCATACAGGGTAAATAACTTTCTCAGCAAGTCCTTACAGCTTTCTCAATAGCTTCTGTTCTATGGGATACTGTGAAAATAGGTCTGTCTAAGGCATCTCCTTTGATAAAGAAATTAATCTTACTTGGTAACAATATGAAAGGGGCATTGTGAACTAGAGGTTTGAATAAAAATGGTTTGCTTCCATTCTGTGGATTTTTTTCTGTCCACAACTTTGGATCAAACATTTGAAAAAAAGCTCCTTTGACTGATGTAAGTATCCCAAAAGTAAGCTAAATAAGCTTTATTACCTACTTAAGAATTAAATAACAGCACTATCTTTCAGAAAGGTAAGGTTTTCTGTCATCTATTATATTCTGTTTTTTTCTCCTGAGTATATCATATCCAGGAAAAATCTCAAACTTTTTTTTTTTTCCTTCAGTTCAATTAAAACATAAAACTTTCTTTTCATCTCCTTCCCATTCCCCTCTGGAGCAGCAGTCAGGAACTCATGGCTCAGAATCAAGAGCAAAGTGCAGACAAATGAGTGATGCCAGGGCTTAAACCAAAGTCCTCGTGAACAGATTGTCTAACAGACTGGAGTAATAATCTTCAGAGCCACCATGCTGGCTTGCAGATTGCTGTTTTAAGTGGCTTTGATTATTATGGTTATTTGGCAGCAGTTCTTAAATTGGAGTTTGGGCTTTGGAACACAGATGTACTACCTGAGCCTAATTGAATTCTCCTGGATGGGGAGTACAAATAGTAGAAGAAAATACTCTGGTTAAAAGTGAAGTCAAGACAACAACATGACTAGTTCAGCATTAGTAGTTTTTTCACAGGAAAGAGTACACAGCTGATTAATTCCCCAAGACCAAATAACAAACCACATGGTTAATTTGCATGTAAACACATGTATTACAAAACTACACTGATTGCTATTTATGATTCAAAGAGTGTTAATTTCTACAAAAATCTGTATTAGAGTATTGAGAAATAGGAAGCTGGTTAGTGGGGGAATTAGTATTGGTGAGGCATGCAAGCACTAAGTGGTAAACCTGTTTCTACAGAGAAACAGACGGGAGGACATACGGCATCATAAAACAAAGAAAAAAGACATAATTAGAGGTCTCTGGAGCTTCAGGTACTCACCTCTGCAAGAATAACATAGTGACTAGCAGAGTTTTCCCACTATATAAAATTAGTCCAGTAATATTTAACAATGCCTATGTTGTTATTTCCCTTTAAAAAAGTGTATGGAAGATTATGGGCCGTATGGACATCATGAAGGTCAGAAAGACTTGAAAACAGAAATTTGAGTGCAAAGTGTTTTTAAACCAAAACAAAACAGAAAGGTGTTGATCTGACTGATCCTCTATTTTCCACAGGAAGTGTTGACATGGATATAATAGCTTTGGCATAATCAATCAAAGTAGACCATAATGTCATTTGGAGATACAAGGAAATAGTTTATGATGTAATTGTTAATAGAGGAAAGTACTGAAAACATAGTTCACTGACACTATAATAATGGCTAGAAGGAAAGTCAGAAGATGGTAGGAAATATTAGAGGCATATATTGATATTTTGTGACTTTTGAAATGCACTCTGCTCTTGCAGTCAGAGATGAAGTTTTTTCCTCCTGTAACCTTGAAGTGGTGGGAAAAGATGTGTTAATGCGAGCAGGTGGCCTACACACTCTAGTTATTATGCGTGCTCCCTTGAATGGAGAGCGACAATCATACTGTAAACGGGATATGACAAAAATAGAAAAGTTACAGTTAGAATTGGACAAAAAACTTCCCTCTATCAACAAGGACCTTTGGTGGGAAATGTCTGCTTAGCTGTACAACACTGATTTGAATATCAATCTAAAACCATGATGACACGTCAGCTAGGTTGGCTGTTAATCACAGAGCCCTTGCCTTTGTATGCAAATACTATTAATTTGAGTTGCATGAAAGTACCTACTGGCTAAATGTGATGTATGGTAGGCTTGGACTGAAGTGGATTTGCTTAACAATCCACTGGCTCTGAACCAGATGAGAATGTGGCTTTACTGTGGATATGAGTCTGAGTGTACATATTTGTTCTTAACCATAATGTTAGTCTGATGATGAAGAAAAAATGCAAATTCGTAATACTAAAATTACTGAGTGAATTCTTCATCAGGATAGTGTCTTCAAATATACACCCTGCATCTCAATATAAAGGAACCATGGATCTAACTAGATGGCAATGTTATTACAAATTACAGGAAAAATCAGAAGAATTGTATGTTACTGACACTGATGAATAGACATAATCCACCATCTCAAAAAATGAAGTAATGTGCAATCATCTGCTGTGAAAAAAAGTAGCTTCCCTTAAAATAAGAAATCTGTATTTTTTCATAATACCTTTTCCAAAATAAATAGTTCAAAAGTGGATGTGAATAAGAAAGAGAAAACATTTCAGGACTCTCTAATAACTGATATGAATGTGAGAAAATGTTAAAGGGTTAACAAAAGATGTGTAAAACTTTGAAATAAATTGTGAAGTTACATTTCAAATGCATTGAAATCTGTACACCTCTCCAGGTAAAATAAGGCAAATTAAATATAAGGCTGGAATCTCCTTTCTTATACACAGTAGAAAATGAGTAGCAGTTCCACTGCAGATAGTGGAGTTGTATCAGGAAAAACCAATACAAATAGGATCAGAATCATGCCTATAGCATCTAAAAGCACAAACAAACCTGTGAGCTTGTTTAACATATGACAGCCCTAGGGGTAATCTGGAGTCTGCCAGCACTCTTCCCCCTGGAACATGTAAAATAGCTAGATGTTGCTGCTCAAAGAACATTTTCCAGAGCTTGGCATATGGTTTATACCTTCCAAAGAGAATACGCAGCATACCATACTTCTCCTCCCCTCACTCCCACCCCACCCCCTTTTTTAAAACTCATTATTTAGCGTGCATTTGTTGATATGAACATATCTCTAACATAAGGATACAAATCCTAACTTCTTTCAATGAGATACGTGCTGTTTACTTTACAGTAAATCCTGGAAACAGGATTGAACTGTGCAGTGCTTTATATAAGCATTTATCATTCATAAAGGAACATCATTAAAACTAGCAAAGGTATTATCAAGGCTAAGAACATGTTGTTTGATTTTGTATGTTTGTTTTTCCTAAAAAACCCCACAGTTAATTCTTGCCAGGGAAAAAATTATGAGTGTATGTTTTTCAAAGTTGTGAATATAAAACTCTATCCTTTCATCTTTGGGCTAATCTAAATAAAAGTTTGATTATTTTATGAAAATTTATCTTAACATTTCTGGATTGCATTTTTATTTGAATTGAATAATGCCTTACTGTTATCTTTTCCAGCTTTTCTTTCAATGACACTACTAAAAATTATGCATATAAACTAATTCTAAAAGTGTTTAAATTAATGATTATTCAGATAAATTAAAAAATATCTTATAACTTTATAATTTGGAATAAATTATTTTTCATTTTACAGATTGTAATTTTTGTTTATTTATTTATTGTCTATTAAGGCATATTTGAAGGAGCAGAATATGTCCTCATATTTAATCCTCACAGATTATAATCTTCATGGCTATTTCTATAGATATAGTGAAAGATATTTTCTGAATTGAAAGCATCCTTCATGCTGCCTTACAAAGTTAAAACTGCCTATATTTTCGATTGTCAGTATTAGAGAAAGGAACAGAATGTAAGGACAAGGATTCTTGCTCTTGTCATTTTGCTGACAGCACTCTTTATTAATAGAAGTTAAAAGATCAAAATAAAGACTTTCTGTAAACTGGAGTGATTAAAGTGTTTATTTCTGTGCATTTTCATTTTAGTCCAAATTATGTCATAAGCAGCATTTTCTGGGATAGGGTCTCCACTGCTAAAGAAACTCATGTATATCCTTCTAATTACACTTCTCAAAGACTTTCATGATAGTCCACCATAAACTCCTGGCACAGTTGATGACTCGGAGTATTCTGAGTGGCAGATGGTATCCACCATGCACATTTTTCTTGTCTTTTTTTTTTTTTTTTAATAGCTGAAAACTTCAGAAATAAAAAAATTATAATGGGAAAAGTCTAGGAAAAGAAAAATCCTGGCAGTTTTGCATCTGCATTAAAATCAGCTCAAGGGCCAACTCCATATTCATATTAAGTCAATGGGAGACATGAGCAAGCAGAACTTGGACCTAAAAATACTTCTGTTGGCAATAGGACTGAATGTTTTTCTAATTTTTCCTTCTTTTAAATCATTAGATTTTCCACTTCTGAAATGTCTTATTCACTGACTAATTCCTTTAGATATTGCAGACTGCATTGGGAGGAAAAAAAGTATGTTTAATTTTCTCAACTGTTTTTGGATTTATTCGAGGCACCATGTAATTTTTTTATGGCAGACTTCTTCTGATAGGCACATTTCATCAGAATAATAAAGCTATACCCTTAAAAATCATACTTAGTTATCTTTTTATAGGACACAGTTTTTAACTAGTACCTGGTAGATAGATTTAAAATTCGGTTTTCAAGGTGATCATAATGACTACAAAAGCTTGAGCTCATATAACTTCCCGTAAATAATATTCCCATGCTCTAAATCTAAGAAACACAAAACTCTGTTTAAAGATATATTTCAACAATACAAGATCAATATTAGCTGTGGTCTAGAAAAACAATAGGAAATTGGAGAAAGTCTAATCACTAAAAACTGTTTTGTTCTTTTTAAGTTACGGGAAATTTGTGTTTAGCAATTACACCTTTTATACTGCATAGCAATCTGTTGTCACTGTGTGGTGTAAATGTAAGACTGCTACGAAGATGCCCGCAGGAAAAAAAAAAAAAAGTACTTTACAGAAGGAAGAAAAGAAAAGTAGAAAAACTCAAAGGAGCTTTTCTCAGAAGCACTTGTACTATTTACATCAGTAACTCTTCATTTCAGAATTGGGTAACTGAAAAGACTGTCCATCCCTGATTCAGATCACTCCTTCTGTTTGTTAACGTAACGTATAAACCAGTCTATTATTCCTTCCAATTGTTCTGTTTATTTTGTTTTGTTTTTCAAGAAAAGAGGATCCTTTATCCAAAATTAAGTATTTAATTGAAACAATAATAAGAAGCTAAAGGGACAAGCCAAACCTTCACTTTCTGTTCTAATAACAGCTCCATCACCACTGTCCATTACTATCTAGAGATGGTAGCCACAATTGCCTGCAGGACTTCAAGGTCAGTTATGAGTGTAACTCAGACTATGAAGTTTCCAGATTGTTGTGTTGCATCTTGAGAGGTTGTTTGATATTACACACTCTAGGATTTTCTAGTTATACAGACGGTTGTGGTTATAATTATGGAATTTAATGAAAAATATCTTTTGAATGTTTTTTCTCACTTCTGTCAGGGAATAAATGACAGCAGTGGTATAAGATAATAAACCTGAAAGATGGAGAGACCTGTCTTTTACCATAAAAATCTAAAAAAAAAATATCTGCATATCAAACTAAGAGTGCAACAACAAAAAGTTTTCAAGTTCAGTGGATATACATACACTCCAATTAGGTGAAAATAACGTTTAACATAGTCACTCATTCAACTATGTTACAATATAATTTTAAACTAAAAAAACCCAAACCAATGATTCATATCTAAATAATTCCTAAGATTTTAGGGAATCGTTCTAAGAATTTTAATCTGCCTGCATTTTGGGGATTTTTGTAAGTACTACAGTAGGCTTCTTGAGTGCAAATATGCATATAGTATGCCAGGAATAAAAATACTGTATTCCAAGAAATAATTAAGGAAAGTTTTAAGTTCTAAAAGCTACTTGCAGTTTATTGACATATAGTAATGACAGATAACCTACTAATGATTCAGTAATAGAAATGAAAAAGAAAAAATGTTTAGTAGTTTCTGTTAAAAAAAATTAAATCTAAGACTTCTTTTTTTACTTTGAAGGTCTTTTTCTCAAAGAGTTTTTCATCTACATAAGCTATAGTTAGTATCTTTGTGGACAGAACACTGTAGAACTTCTTCAGTCTTCTAAAATAAAACTGTAATTCACTATTATCTTTGGATAATACCTTTAATGCCCATAATAGTTTCTTTACTCTTTGCATACACCTTAATTTTAATTTACAAAGCTCTTATTGCAATTATAGATCTCAGAAAAGAATGACATTTAGAGGAGAGATCCTGGGCAGAGAGGAAAAACAGGTAGATAGAAAAAAAATTACAAATTTTTGAAATTTCACATTTTTCAATAATCTTCTGGAAAAGAAAATGCAGAAACAGCAATTATGTTTTCCTGTCCTTTCATAACTTAATGAAGAACACATAAATCTGATGCAAAAGGAAGAGCAATAAAACCAAATGAAAGGTATCAAGTGTTACCATATTGCATTGCACTGAAATGTCATAAAACCTTTTATAAAGACAAATTTCCCCTCAAGTGCAGTAATACAGTCAGAGTGGAAAACAAAATGATCTTTATTTTATATACTTCTTACCCTCAGAGGAAAAATACCAAAAGGAGTTCTGATACTGTTCATAACAGATAAAAAGCTTCCAGAGGGGAAATTTTCTCTTTAGTGCTGGGGCAAGGTAGAATTGGAAAGCAATACGAGGAGTAATGGACAGAACAAAATGAAATCAGATTTTAGAAAAACCTACTTTGATGGGTTCCTTTTTTTTCCAGTTACAATGTTATCATTTTATTTCCCAAGCTCTGACTTTTGCAGGATCCTTCGCTCTCTAGAGCAAGTGAAGTTTTTTGTGCTTTTGCTGCTGTCCTGATTTTGCAAGCTCCTATTGATTAGCTTACTAATGTAAAAGGCCTCAGGTGTAATCTGTAGAGGTTTTATTTTGTTCTCTTTATCTCTTGTATAATGTTTATGACCCTGCAGTCATCGTAAATTCTGAGACTTCTTTTGAAGACCATATCAATCATGTAATTAAAGTCTGTTGCAGCCACCTTTGTAATTTAGCTATACTGAGATCCATGATCATTAGGTCACTTGCTGAATATCAGTGTCATAGTGCTTCCACCCTGACTTCTGAATATTTTTTCTAGGTGTGGTTTCTTGACATCTTTTAGTTGTTGCTCATAGCAATCAGCAGCTATTAAAAAACAACTAACTAGATTACATATTGTATTACATTATGTTCTTCATAGTCAGAAAGTTACCATAGTTGCCATGATGCATGTTAAAATACAAATTAATTTCAAGTTGACCTTACAACTGCCATTAATAAAGTCACCCATCAATTTTGGTAAGTGAAGCTTATGACAAGTAACACAGAGAAACATCTACTGAGGGCAGTGATGTTTTATTAACCTTTTAAGACCAGATTCAGCTGAGTAAGTGGTTTTGTTCTCTTATCTGAACAAGAGTGACATTGTAGGCTGAGATATTCAAACAGAGATGTAACAAATGACCTCATGGAGAAGCATGTCCTTTCAGGTAAAAAGAAGATTGGAAAGACACTTTAAGGAATCTCAAACTGGATGCCTTCCCATAGACAACTGCATTAAATTCCCCACATCTTGTTTTCCATTGACATAATTTTTTATAGTAATAGTTGTTGCAGTGGTGACACTTCTAAACTAAAAAAAAATTATATTACTTACTTCTCTTATGTTAACCCAAGCATCAAAATGGCAAACATCACAGCCCTTCTTCCAGACATTTTACTGGGAGAAAAGAAATAAAGTCACTATTTATTTAATTTTTCCCTCTAAGCAACCTAACAGTCATTTTTCAGCTGAAAAAATATATAAAGTTTACTCAGAACACTACATTGTCGAAATCACTGTGGGTACAAAACAATTACAGTGGAATTTAAAATTTCATGGTGGTATTATTTAGATAAATGTGACCGATAATACAAATGGGCTAGAAGGTCTAGTCTGGTGTGGTGTCACACTAGATTAAATTCAGAGACAGAAGAAACAAAAAAAGACAAAGAGAAATTTTTTAGGTGAGCCGTATTTCTCCTTGTCTTGTCTATTCTCTTTTCTCACATCTGATATATCTTTTTCTATATCAGCTGATGACTGAAGAACTATTTATCATACAGAAAACAAAACAAAACAAAAAAAACAACTCCCCCCCCCAAACATATGTATGATCTTCTTTAGATCATTAAATGTGTATTGTGACTGAGAAATACATGTCCATCATATCAGAATATTAATGCTGGGAGTGTTTAGGTCAGTACCTTGATGACTAGTGTCACACAAGTAGGATAAAACACATGCTGGAGACACAATGCTTTCTGGAATGACAGCTGGAGGTGACACATAATATTCTTTGTCACCTCAAAAACCACAAGGCACAAATGTGTGGGCAATCGAATTGAGCTCCCAGTCCTCTGGGTAAAATTTAAAATTTTCTTACACTTGGAAGTTTGACATCATTTCAGGCACTGTTAGGTATCTTATCCAGCTGTCATTCTGACACAGCGTAGCTGTCCTTTATATCATGTGTCGTATCTTCCAGCCCATTGCAGATATCTTTTACACTTCATCAAATGACCTTAAATGCCTATATTCAGGCCTAAATTTGTTTCCATGTGAGTTAGTTATTTGAGTATCTACTGTAGTCACTGGAGTAGTTGGAGTAGTTGGCCAAGGCAGCTAATGAAATCAAGACAGTGGGTCAGTTCAGCACCTCAGAGCAATGTTTGGTGGGCTGAACACTATTTACTATCACTTGAAATGTCTTGACATATCCAAGCAATCTACAGAAAACAAATATGACAGGATCTAAGGGATGGGAGACTTTGTAAAATCGATATATGGTCCCACAGATGGACTAGACATCGTACTGCTTGTATCAAGTCCTATAGTATATTTTGGGGATTGTGCTTTCTCTCTCTGAACTATAGAATCTCATAGAATCATAGAATCACTAAGGTTGGAAAGGACCTCTGAGATCATCAAGTCCAACCGTCAACAATATAATTTCTCTAGTCCCACCATCCCTTCTCACTATAACCATTTTACAGGTATAGAGAAGTTTGGTCAATTAAGTATCCCAACTCTGGCTTTAGATGCAAGATTTATGCAGTGTATTATGTTATTATGATTTAAATACTTATTATAAACTTATAAAATTAAAAAAATACATGATTCAAAATAATCTTTAATAAAAAACTTCAGTTAAGCATTTTGGCTCCCAACGCAATGTGTTATCAGGCACCCTTCTGAGACAAGGATAGAACTGGAACATGTTGAATTAAGTATAACATGCTAGTGACTGAGACTGTGTTTATGTAACAGTAGCTGAAAGAAAGGGTTGAAACTATTTCATTCAAATACTGCGAGAATTATTTTGCATTTCTTAATTGTTTCTCAAAGTCACAGAGAAAACCATTCATTTACAGTCTACATCTGTGACCCCTCTGTTGAAAGGAAATTCCACATCCTTTTTTTCCAAGCACTAAATAGAATTATACACTTAAGGTGAAATTCTTGTCATGTAACCTAAAGCCTCTTCAGAGTAAACATTGCTAAGTAATTTAGATTTCCTTTACAGTCATCAAAGAGAAATATGAACATCTTCTGACTCATTTTAAACATTTGCAACAAAAATCTAAAGTGCTGTGAGATGTGTTCTAGTGATATGAGATACTTCCTGTTGTGTTGCTTCTTGTTTGGACGCATAGTAAATTTTAGGTTCTTATCAGCATCCAACTCTTTATTTTCTTTCAGTACCTTGAAGCCAGTCCACCCTTAAATCCATTGTCAATGCAGTGTGAGTGATAGATTCCTCTCTTTGAGTCCAGTGTGTAATGTTTTATAGATCAAATAATCATTGTAAGAATACACTCTTTCACAGAGTATATTCATACTTTTTATGTTTCATTTGTATAGTACAGAAAATATTCTACAGTTTTATCTTAATGTGAATGGAACACAAAACAAAATTTAAAAAATAATACTTAAAAACTGAAAATATCAGAAAATTTTCTAACTTTTAATTTTATATGTAGTTCAAAGCAGAAAAAGTAACTTCTTTTTCTGAAGTTTTTGGTGCTTTCTTAAGTTTAACTTGGCATATAGTTATCTCTTAGTTACCTAGTTTCCTTGGAGTTGCATATCACAAAAAAGATGAGTGGCTGGGCAAGACAGAAGGGCTAGAACATATGTGTACTTGGATTTATAGTGTAAGCCAAACACAAAACTTTGGTTTTTAGAAGAATGTTATCAAAGAGAGAAAGGTAAACAAGGACAAATGGGAGGCATGATTCTAATATGAGACCTTTCATTTAAAACCTTTTGTAATATTTTCTGGTTAATCTGTTAGACGACCCTTAAGAGGAGCCTCAATTATTTGCCATCATATATGAGTTTTCTAGGAACAAATGTGAATATAATTTCTTTAGTCATTCCATGATTATAGTAGTGACATTGATAAACTATGTCCTTGGCAGACAATGGTGATGATCAAAGTACTTTCTTTCTTGACAATTTATCATATTACAACCCTCTCTGGAAATGACAAGTTAGTGTTTTTTGGATCCCTAAACCTAATACAGTTCAATGCAAACATCAGGGTTTTTTAAAACTAAATAGTTACTTTATACTATTGATTGCTATTTTTCAGCCAACATTTATTATAACTGTAGCACTGATTTTCCACTAAACAATCGTATGTTGCCCATTCATTTTACTTTAGTACACAGAAATAGTATATAGTATAAAGTATACAGTATATACTATATAGTATGTAGTATATAGAAATGACAAAACTCATACTCTGAACCCCGAAAGATAGAAAGGAACTAATTCTTTACACATTTTCCTTCCCCAGACAAATTAAACCTCAATCTATCATATTAAATTAATAACAACTAAAGAATGCTTAAAATAATTATGAGCGAAACAATTCTCAGAATCAAGACAACCCTCATGCAGATAGAAGAATTTTGCTGGTTCCTTGTGCACCCTGAAGAGTTCAATATACAAAGTGATAGAACATTTAGGATGCAATATGAAGGAAGATAGAATAGCTATTACTAAATTGCAAATTTATCATCTTTGACAATAATTATGATATTCAGGGGGCTTACGTAGAAGTTCATATATGTTCCCTAGCTAAAGTACAAGATTAACATGTATAAGCATAATTCAATATGTTGAATTTACTAAACTATTTTGGTTTTTACACTTTTGGGGAGACAATTTTCAGTTAATTATTGTAGAATATGGTGCTACAAAGGCATTAAAGTTTTATAATGAAAAATAAAATTAATTTAAATTATATATATCATAATTCTTGCTCTTTGACCTGAAGTTATTTTTGCTTAACTATAAAAAAGCCATGGATTTTGACATTGTTTACCTTGACAATTGGTTTTAACTGCTTGTCTATTCAGTCAACCATCATTCGAGTTAGACCTTTAACTCACTGCAGCATAAATTGTGTCAGAGAACTGTTAGATTCACGTTTGTTATCTCATGGTCATGAATCGTTCATAAACAACTTGTTCCAAACCTTAGGGAGCTTTCTGAATAATTTATATTTCTTTTTCTCTGAAGAAATTTCTATAACAAGGAACATATTGTCTCTTTAAGTGTTTTCAGAGCATCTCCATTTGCTGAGGTTTTTTTATGGACAAGTGCTTTGTGTCAGCTTGTAAGGTACTGGAAAAAGAAAATATTCTTTCTCTTATTATTTCTGCTTGCAACCTCTCTCTCCAACCAAAATCAAAACCAAAAAGAAAGAATGCAAGCAAGCAAACAAACAAAAAAAGCAGTGAAAGAGATGTCTTATAATATTTAGCATGATTTGTAGCAATCTTCTACTTGAAGAGATTTATGACCCATGCTATGGTTTAGCAGAGTTTCTTGGGACTTTAGGGACTGTCTCGTTAGCTTACGAAAATGTGGGGGGTTTTTATGTTTCCATACTTTTCAATATATTTTTCAGTAATAGGTAGAATTTGTATGAAATAGCAATGTATACCACTAATGGCCAGGGCTAAAAACTCTTGCAGAAGACCATAATTTCTTGCTATGTCTCATTCAAATAACTTTTATTCATGTTGGGATAAAATTCTCATCCAGTTAAGGTCCCTAAATAGAAGCTTTTGCACAATTAATTTCCTCCTTAAGATGTTTATGTAAATGCAATAACAGCAAATATATAGACAAGCACCTGAAGAAGGGTTAATTTTTCTCAGCATGAGCAATGATTTCCTATGCATAGGGAAGTTTATAGGATTTGGCCCCTATTAGATAATACTTTGTGCTGGAATATGAATTTTCATTAGCTTTAACTATTTAGTCTTAATAATTCTAATAATTCATCAATGTATTTCTTATTTCTCTGTCACACATAACTTTCCTGAGTAATTACCCTTCTAATCATTCTTATAATCTTTACTGGGTTTACTATACAGCTATTCAGAATGTTATTGAACTTCATTCAGAAACACCTATTGGCTTGACGGTACTTTGACATGATGCAGTTTAAGGCTGAGTTGAATCCATGCTGAATGAAAAATTCAGTTGACTGAAAAAATCCTATCAAAATATTTCTAGGCTGATTTACTTTTTCTTTGAGAAATGTTGAATGTTATTTTTTCTGACAACATATTCAATAGCTGAAACACAGAATCATAGAATACCAGGTTAGAAGGGACCTCAAGGGTCATCTGGTCCAACCTTTCTTGGCAAAAGCCCTGTCTAGACAAAAACACTGTCTAGACAAGATGGCCCGGCACCCTGTCCAGCTGAATCTTAAAAGTGTCCAACGCTAGAGAATCTACCACTTCCCTGGGGATGTTATTCCAATGGCTGATTGTTCTCATTGTGAAAAATTTTCCACTTGTGTCCAACCAGAATCTACCCAGGTGTAACTTGCAACCATTACCCCTCATCTTTTCCATGTGACTTGTAAAAAAGAAGTCGCCACCGTTTTTGTAGCCACCCTTTAAGTACTGGCACATGGTGATGAGGCCTTCCCTAAGCCTTCTTTTCTCAAGGCTGAACAAACTCACTTCTCTCAGCCTTTCCTCATATGTCAGGCTTCCCAGTCCTTTGCTCATCCTGGTGACCTTTCTCTGGACCTTCTCCATCCTGCCCAAATTTTATTTTTTTTTGTATAGTGGGGACCAAAACTGAACACAGTATTCCAGGTGTGGCCGGAAAAGCACGGAGTAGAGTGGAATAAAGACTTCTTCATCTCTGCTGGTGATGTCCTTATTGATGTAGCCCAGCATCCTATTTGCCTTCTTTGCTGCTGCAGCACACTGTTTACTCATATTGAGCTTGTTGTCCACCAGGACCTTGAGGTCCCTCTGCAAAGAGCTGCTCTCCAGCCAGGTGAATCCCAGTGTGTACTGCACTCCTGGATTATGTTTTCCTACAAGCAAAACCTTACTTTTGTCCTTGTTGAACTTCATAAGTTTCTTGTTAGCCCACTTTTCCAACCTATCCAGGTCTTCCTGCAAGGTGGCTCTCTTTTCCAAAGTGTCTACTTCCCCACTCAGTTTGGTATTATCTACAGACTTCATCAGGGTGCGCTTGACTCTGTCATCCAGATCACTTATGAAGATATTAAACAGCAGTGGGCCCAATATTGATCCCTAGGGGACCCCACTCCTGATAGATTGCCAGTTCGAAAAGGAGCTATTTACCACCACTCTCTGGGTGCAGCCTGATCACTTGACAGGACCAAGTTTCTCTAGGAGGAGGATGTGGGAAACTGTACCAGAAACCTTGGAAAAATGCAAGCAGACAATGTAAATGGCTCACCCCACATCAGCTGAGCAGGTTAGTTTGTTGTAGAAGGCAATCAGGTTTGTTAAGAACAATTTGCCCTTGGTGAATCCATGCTGGCTTTTCACAATCACATGCTTCATTTGACTTGTGATAACCACCGGAAAGATTCATGCCATAACTTTCCGAGAGACTGAAGTAAGACTGACAGGTCTATAATTTCCTGGATCTTCCTTCAGACCCTTCTTGTAGATGGGAGTGACTTTATCCTTCTTCCAGTCTTCTGAGATGTCCCCCCATCTCCACAGCTTCTGAAAGATTATGGAGAGCAGCCTCGCAATGACGTCAGTCAACTCTGTTAACACCCTTGGGGGGATATTGTCAGAGCCTATCAATTTGTAAAGGTCAAGTTCCTGTAACAGTTTGCATACCAACTATTCTTTCACTGACAGTGGGTCTGTGTTTGCATTGACCTGGATTTTTGTCCTGAAGGCCTGGGTCCTAACAGTGCTGGTAAAGATGGAAGTGAAGCACATGTTGAGAACCTTTGCCTTTTCCACGTTGTTGGGGACTAATTCACCTCTCCTGTTTAACAGCAGGTCAATAATATCCTCCTGCTTCTGCTTGTTGATTACATATCTGAAGAACCCTTTCTTGTAGTTTTTGACACCTCTGACTAATTTCAATTCGAACTGAGCTTTGGTTTTCTAACAACATCTCTGCATGTCCTGGCATTGCCTTTATAGTTCTCAACAGATATTCATCCACTTTTCCATCTCTGGTATGCTTCCCTTTTTTGTTTTGAGCAGACTCAGAAGCTCACAGTTAAGCTAAGGGGGCTCTCTTGTTCCACCTGTTTCTCTTTCTTACCTTTAAAAGGGATGAACTGGTTTTGTGTTTCCAGGAAAGCATTCTTGAAAAACTCCCAGTACTCGCTAGCTCCTTTATCCGCCATGGAAGTTTGCCATGAAATCCCTCCCAATTGAGCTTTGAGTGAGCTGAAGTTTGCTTTCATAAAGTCTAAAATCTTTCCCTTAGTACTAACTTTCAGTGTGCTCAGCAGGATCCCAAACTTCACATATTGTGATCGTTGCAGCTAAGGATATCACTGACCGAGACATTACAAAGCAGTATTTCTTGGTTTGTGAGTAGCAAGGCCATCAGTGTTGCATTTTGCAGCAGTCCTCTATACATTCCAGGAACTTGATGAATGACATGTGAGCTGTTGTATTGTTCTTCCAGCAAATGTCTGGGTAGTTGAAGTCACCCATAAGAACCAGGTTCTGTTGAGCCAGAGCTTGCTTAAGTGACCCTAATATTGCTTCTTTGGCCTTATTGTCTTGGTTTGGAGGTTGATAGGAGATGCCTACTGTAAGAACCTGCTTGGAGGTAACCCCTCTCATCTTGACCCAAAGGCATTCAATAGGGCAATTGCCATAGTTGACTTCTATACATTCAAGGTTCTCCTTAACACAGAGTGTGACTACTCCACCTCTTCTTCCCTGTCTGTCTTTACAGCCTATAGCCATCCATCATGATCCCCCAGTCATGTGAATTGTTCCACCACGTGTCTGTTATTCATATGATATCATAATATTTTGAATGGTTGCGGAGATCTAGTTCCACCTGTTTGTTCCCCAGGCTGCATGCACTGGTATTCATACACTTGAGGTGGTTGGTCTTCTGGTTCACATATTGGGAGCCAGCTAAGGAACATCTGTGGCTGTTCTGGTTGGCCTGGCTTATTCCCCAGTTGGCTGCACTGACGTGAGCATTGCCACTTTGGACTCTGCCCCCAAGTCTTCCAGTTTAAAGCCCACATCACCAAGCTGGCCAGCCTGCTGCCAAAGATTCCCTTGCCTATTCTAGACAGGTGGATCCTATCCGTCACTAGCAGGCTACAGTCAGTGAAGAATGTCCCACTGTCATAAAAGCCAAAACCCTCATGATGGCACCAGCCACAAAGACAGAAGTTGATTTGCATTATACACCTATTTGCATCTGCACCCTTTCCTCTGACTGGTAAGATGGAAGAAAAGATAACCTGAGGATTGATACTTTTGCTTGTACTCCCAGGTCTTTGTAATCTTCCTTCATTTTGCCCAGGTTCTGGCTTGCAGAACTGGTTAGCTAAGATAAAAGGCATATTAATCATTAAAGGTAAACTTATGAAGCAGGTTACTTTTGAAGTATGACAAAGTTAGAAAATAAAAACAAAACTGAAAAGTTAACTCACATTTGATTATACATAATATTCACAATAATTTAATTTTCTCCTAAATTTAGCACTTTCTTTGTATGCCGCAGTTTTTAAAACTTAGCATTCAAAAAGTCCAACTATGCCAGCATGTATCTCTTTATATTGAGATGAAAAGAAAGGATGAAGCAGTGACAAATTTAAGACTGAGAACCAGCATCTTACTGACATTATATTGTGCAGTGGCTCAGAACACAATTGGGGTTCAACTTTGAAGGAAAAATCCATGGCATGGCATGAAAACTCTGAAGTGCAGTTAGAAAACAGTTATGATTTTATGAAATTGTGCAAATACTTCTATTTCAATAAGTTATATATAGCACCAGTGCAAGATGGGAGGATTTGAGAAGTCAAACTAGGGCACAAAGGCTGAATTATATCTGTCTTTAGAAACCTTTTAAGAGACTTGGAAACTTTAAAGGCCTTATAGAGAAACTCCTCAACAGGTGAGTGCAGAAAGCTGACACATACGCAAGTGACAAGGAAAAGGAAAAAGTAAATCAGTGATTAATGTGAACCCTACTTAATTTTAGGAAGCTAAGTCTGAAAACTAGCAGATTTTAAGTTGACTGGTCCCAATTGATTGAGAAATCAGTAAGGAAAGTGCAACTGTTAGAAAAAATACCAGGTTTCTGTTGATAGTAGAGTCAGCCTAGGTTGGAAATTGAAAGGCTGTGCAAGTATCTTACCTTCCTGCACGTCAGAGTTTCTATAGCAATAATGAAATAAAAATAGCCATATAGTAGGGACTTTTGAAAAATAAACAAATCAACCAACCCCAAAAAAACCCAAGCAAAATGACACTGTTTTCATTCTGGCATAAATTGCCTGTTTTGCAGACTCATTTCGCAAACTGCTGTTCTTACAATTCAATCCTGTAGTGTCGGAATGACAGTATTACATAAAAATGCAGATTAGAAGGCAGGAACTGATATAGTTCAACCTCCTTTTCAAAGCAGAAACAAATTCCAAGTCAGACCAAGGTACTTGTGGACTTGTTGATATAAGCTTTTAAAATTTCCAGTCATGACCAACACTATCATAGAATCATAGACTCATTAAGGTTGGATATGTTATCGTTCTTCTCAATGAATGTTTTCCCGATGTCCAATACGAATTTCCTTTGTTACAGCTTGTTACACGTCTCCTGTCCTTCCACTATACAACCCTGAACGGAACATACCTCTACCCTGCCTATAATCATTCTGCTAAGTTGTGGAAGAGTAGAACTAGATTTTTTTATAAGCTTTCCCTTCTCCGAGTTAAATGAACCAAGTTTCTTCAGCCTTTCCTTGTACATGGGTATAAACTATGGGTATAAGAGGGGGGATTTAGATTGGATGTTAGGAAGAAATTCTTTACTGTGAGGGTGGTGAGGCACTGGAACAGGTTGCCCAGAGAAGCTGTGGAGGCCCCATCCCTGGAAGTGTTCAAGGCCAGGTTGGATGGGGCTTTGGGCAATCTGGTCTAGTGTAGGGTCTCCCTGCCCATGATGGGGTGCTTGGAACTAGATGATCCTTGTGGTCCCTTCCAACCCAACCCATTCTATGATTCTATGATTCTATGATATCATTTGTTCTAGAGCCCTAATTGCTTTAAAGGTTTTCTTTCAGACTTTCTCAGATCTGTCAGTCTCTTCATTGTATGGGGAAACCAAAATCTGGAGGCAGCATTACAGATGCAACTTCAACAGTGCTGAGTAAAGGTGACTTAGCAGTTTTGTCAAGCTATTTGCACAGTTTTACTAGCTCAGCGTAGCATGCTGTTAGTCTTTATTCCTGCAAGACCACCCTGCTGACTAAATTGCCATTCACTAGGACCTTGAGTTCCTTTTCTGCAAAGCTGTCACTAGTCAGTCTGTTATCAACTTGTCAGGTTGGATGGGGCACTGGCCAACCTGATCTAGTGGGTTGGAGCCAGATGATCTTTAAGGTCCCTTCGAACCCAAACCAATCTATGATTCTATGATTCTATGATGCCAGGAGATTATCTGAAGAGCAGTATTTGACTTTTGTCTTTGCTGAGCTTCACACCATTTCTGTTGAGTCATTCCTTCAGCTTTTTGAGGTACTGCTGAATGGCAGCCCTGCTATCCAGCACACCAGCCACTCCTCCCAGTTTGGCTTTGTTCACACATGTAATGATGATCTATTTTGTTCCATATTCCAGATGGTTGATGAAGATATTAAACAGTGTCAGTTGCAGTACTGACCCAAGAATGATGCTCATAGCTTGCTACCAGTTACACTTCAAAGCCTCAATCTCTGCACTCTGAATCCAATGGTCTAAGAGTAGTCCTGTGAGTTTTTCATTCACCTTGTGGTCCATCTACCTAATTCATATTTCTTCAATTTTCCTAGCGGGTAACTGTGTCAAAAGCCTTACTAAAGTCAAGGTAAACATTACACACTGCTCTCCTTAGCCAGTCATTTTATTATACAAAGAAATCAGGATTATCTGGCAGGATTTGCCATTACTGGTTATTCCCAGTTACCTTGTTCTTCATATCATCTTCCATGGACTTACCTCATAATTTTCCCTATGACTGAGGTGAGGCTCAATTGACTGTGAGATTAGGCAGTTTAAAAACATGAAATCTCTTAGTAGATAAAATTGTAGACTGTAGTCCTGACATAGGTAGAATTATCAGGCTTACAAGGTGGTTATCACAGAAAAGCAGGAAGTTCAAAACAATAATTTTATACTGGTATAAATGGCGACATAATGTTAACATTCACCTGACATGACAGAAATTCTCAGTCTCCATAACCAGCTTCCTCCAGTACCCTTCCTCAAAACAACCTGAGGAACACCTTTGAAGGTACAATTAGGATAATGAAGTGGGAATCAAAGAACAACAAGAAATAGGCAGCATTCTATCTGAAGAATCACAGACTACATATGACTTTTGACATTTGACACAGGCCTTAATACTGACATAGAGGGGAACCCTGGCAGCATGTACTCAGTTCAGGTGCAACACAGACATGCAGATACAATTCCATTTTCTCTTTATCTCTGTTTAGTGTCTTGCTCCTCTCTGCAGCTTAGGAACCTGACCTGTCCTTAGAAGACAAGAACCATAGGGATCAGTATGTAAAAGTATGCCTGAATAGCTGCAGAAGAGGAAAGAACATCTTTCTTGCTTCTTTAACTATGATAATCTCCCAAAAAGGCTGGAAACATAACTGGAAACCATGTTTCAGATAGCTTACTATCAATAACTGTGAGCTGGTATTATTGGTTTTTTTTTGTTCCATTTGAAAAGGGTGTATGTTCTTATGAAGGTGTTGTAGGATTTTTACAGTAACAGCTTGCATAATGATTTTTCAGAGTCTATGGCTACAATAGCAATGATACTATGATACTTGATCTACCTGCATGCCTCAGAAAGCAAACAGCTGCAGATTTTGATGTAGTTCATATCTCTTCAGGTCAGCTGTTCTTTAAGAAGTTCTCTCAAAATGAAATGCATTTCAAGATCCTTATTTGTGCAATACCTTTTATTTTGGGAGGTGATCTTTATGGTGTGTTGCAATACATTTCTAAAGAATGCAAAAACACAACCTGCTTGTCAAATAGATAAAAAAGTAGTTTCATAACATATCTTAGAATTCTGCTTTTTTGGTGCAAGAACTGAACAACATTAAAAATAATTTTAACAATAAGTTATGGTGCTTTTTTTCCTAGGGTCTCTTGCTAATATTTTTGACACATTTCATTTTCAAATGTCAGTGACCCTTCTTCTAACATTAATAGTTTGGACTCCATGCCCATGACAGTTCACACTGAGAAAAAGAGAGCTAATTTTTTAATTCCAGCACAGTTGTCAGTTCATTTTGGGTGCCATCCTAAATTATTTAGGCAGACATCCATGACTTGAACTTTAGTGTTAAGTACTAACTGGTTGCAGATACAGCACTCACACTTTCATTACTGCTAGAAGAGCCAAAAGGGAAAAAGCCAAAGTTTTGATAGTCCACTTTTTACTTTTTTTCTTTCCTTTTTTGTTTCTATTTTTCTGTCAAAATAAGGAGCAATTTATAAAATTTGTAATACAGTTGTCATTAGAAGAAACATGTAAAGATGGTTTGAACTAAAGCCCTATTTGAGCCACCAACAAAAGAATACCTAATCTTCCCTTTTAAATCAAATGGTATAGAAAGAGTTAGTAATATTTTGTTATGTATACCTAACGATGTTCTCTTCAAGGTGTTATTCTTTCGTTACTTACACTTTTGCTGAAGACTGGTTTCCACAGCTTTTCCCCAGTAGTGGGATTCAGGTCAAAATAATAAAACTTAAATATATTTAAGTGTTGGTGTCTACGAGTAGACCAAGTACCTCAGCTCTTCTTGTCAACAATGTCAATAAAGATTTTGGCTTGATTGCCTAACCATAAATGTAAAATGTCATCCTTAGATGCTTTAGAGTGTCCCAAGACACCCAAAGGGCCTGGGTCACCTGTAGGTCCTTTACTGTATGTACTAGGTCCATGCAGTCCTTTTGACTACCTAAGCAATTTCAAATTACATTAGACGTCTGTGTGAGTGAACTGATCTGACCAGGTCACATGTAGGCACTTAACAATATCAAGAAGAACACAAATAGCAAATTTCATATATAGCAGAGTATTTCCAGTTTCAATGTGAGCAACTCAGGCCTGTCTGAGAAAGAAGTTGAAAACCTGACTTTCTTTTACCCAAGACAAAAATTGCAAGCATTTCAGGTTTTGTGTCAGGAGAGAATGTGTGCTACTCCTCTGTAAATCTGCTTAAACATGGATAGGAAATATACTTCTGACACACCCACCCACTCACCCTCCATACGCACACACACACACACACACACATGTCAGTGTGGACAAGATCAATATAAATCTATTTGCTTGATAAACAATCCTGCCGGCATTAAGCATTCTCCAAACTGCAGCAAAGGATATAAGTCCTTTGTACTACCTTAGACACTAAGGATTGGAACTACCTAACCATGTTGGAGATAAAAAAGAGCTTAGCAGAAAAAGACTTGGGGGTGGTAGACAACACATGAAACGTGTCAGTAGAGTAGCCTTCCAGCAAAGAAGGGCTGGGCTATATTAGCAAAAGTGCAACCATAAAGTTAAAGGAAAGATTCTTCCACTCTATTTGGGCACTTATGAGGACACATCTAGAGTGTTGTGTCCTATTTTGGGCTTTCCATTGCAAGAAAGACATTGGGAGTGGGATGCACCACATAAAGTGTGAGGACAATATGAGAAAATTCAGTTTGTTCAACTTTGAAAGGAAAAGGCTCGGAAGCAACTATCCTTTTGTATACATCTGATTAGAGGATACAAAGGTGGAGCCAGACTCTTTGTAGATGCATAATGAAGGTGATGGATACAAGCTGAAATGTGGGAATTTTTGAGTCACGGTAAGCAAGAAAAAAAGGGTGTCCAAACACTGAAAAATGTCAACCAAAGAGCTGGTGGTGTGTCCATTCTTGGAGACACTGAAAACTTGATTGAAAGAGTTCCTGAGCAATTTGAACTAATTAGACCTTAGACGTTCCTTTGAGAATGAGTTTGGACTAGGTGTCCTCTAGAGATCCCTTTCAACACATACATTTCTGTGATTTGATTGTTTACTTGATGGTGGGGTGTGGCGGCCACTTTTCACAGAATCATAGAATAGTCCAGGTTGGAAGGGTCCTTGAAAGATCATCTGGTCTGATCTTTTGTGGGAAAGGGAACATGGATGAAATTATCTAGCACCCTGTTCAGTTGCATCCTGAAACACTCCAGGAATTAAAAACTCTACCATGTCCCTGGGGAGTTTGTTCCAGTAATTGATATTGCTGTAAAAAAATCTTTCTTATATCAAAATGAAACCTCTCACAGTGCAGCTTGTACCTGCTGCCTCTGCTCTATGTGGTTGCTTATGAAGATAGCCATCTTCTTTGTAGCTACCACTTAAGTACTGGAATACTGTGATGAGGTTTCCCCCCTGAGCCTTCTCTTCTTCAGGAAGAAACCTTCAGACTTTTCTCATAGGGCAAGTTCTCCAGTCCTTTAATCAGATTTGTGGTCCTTCTTTTCAAATATTGTAATAGTAATCGCACATGCCTGTTAAAGATGATGGGGTATTTGGAATCTAAAATAAAGGTTCAACCTTGAGGAGTATTGAAGCTATTGCGTAGCTTCTAGTAGGTCCCTGCTTCACCAGCTGAAGTACTCATCATCCCTAAAGAGTTACCTATTCTTATATAATCAGAGAAAAGGTTATTTATCTTGCTTATCCCCTGTGAGTCAGAGTACTTAGTGTTTAATGAGCTGAGTGCTTGTTTTTCAGTCAATGCAGTATCTAAACTATGTTATCAAGGACAGCCTGAATACACTTTATCTTCTATGTCCGAAGGAAAAAGTCTAATTTAGTACCTATAACTGACCTCCGATGACCAAGGTTCATTGTATCTGGCTCAACTTTTTGTTATGTTAAGATTTTAAACATGTCTTTTCTAAACATTACTTTTTCTGCACAATTTATGACAGAGTATCCTGAATGTTTTATCACCTTTTTTTCCAGTAACCATTAAAAACAGTTTTGAACCTCCTGTTGTCTTTGGTAGGCCTCGATAAGGCCTGGAAAACAGTAATTAGAAAAATCCCATCAACCCCTCAGCTAATGTATACAATTGGGTTTCTTTTTGTTACTGTGGCAATGAAGAAAATTAATTTTTCAAAAGCATTTGTGAAATAACAATATGTGCAATAACAATTCAAGCGTGAAATAGTGTTGGGTCATTGTCAGTGACAGGGTCAAGACAGAAAGCTTTTCGACAGCACTGAGTTTTAAAGAAAATTAGACCCCTAAAAGGGAAAATGGAGAGAAGATAATGTTCCCAGCTGCCTGAAAGAATATTTCTAAATCCTGACCCAACACCTAGAGGGAAGAGAAATGAATTAAGTTAACAATATTTATGTTATGTTTGTTACTGAAGAAAAAATATATCTTTTAATTCTGTCAGGAAAAAAAAATAAGAATCAAAAGTATCTATGTAAAATAAAAATGTATTTATTCTGCAGTTTCACTAAATTTAGTCCAAATGTGCTAATTATCCTGTTTAGTTACAGCACTCTTGAAGCACAGAAGCTAGTGTTTTCTTCCACATGCCTTTTTTTTAAGAACAGGATTTTCAAAAATAACTTGTGGTTATGAACATATGAAATGAAACATCTCAAAGAAGCTCAGTTCATTCTTGAAGGGTGTATGCATTGCACTTGCTAGACTTTAAGTCATATTAGAAAGTTGTAGCCTGATTGCCAAATACTCACAAACTCAACATTACTAGTGATTTCTGAGATAATATTTCTGATGTGTACAGAAATAAAAATGTTCATTCCTTGAATAGATTATTGTGATATTTTTGTTATGCTCCCATTATGGAAACCAGAGTACTCCTTTGACTTGTTTTTGGTCTGAAATACATTTTCTTGTACATCAGGACTTTGTGTGGTTTTACTGTCTTTTATATGTGCTTCTTGTATGATCCAAGACAAAATTTTTTAATTTTTCCAATGACTAAATATCTTCATTCTTAAAAACAAGAACTTTGTATCTAACTCTGATTTAATAATCTTTATCTTCCAGGACTTGGATTGTATCAAATCTTCATCTGTCAAACAGATGAACCCACAATCCATCTCTGTTTCCCCTTCTGATAGTGATTTAAACATTGTAATCACCTTATTTGCAACATTTTTCCTGCAAACCTCAAGTTCTTTTCAGATCCCTCATCTTGAATGATGGATGCTGACCCTGTGGATGCTAAACTCAGTATCTGAGAATGTATTGTACTACATTCCTCTCTTGATATGTCAAGATCTATGTTTGCTCTTTAGGCCACCGGACCACAGAGAAAGTTCACGTTTGATTGGTGATTTCTGTGATCAATGTGAGCTTCTCAGAATCTCTGATTTCACATAGATAGACATCCCACCCAGAAAGTGTGGATTAATTCTTTGTTACTTACATTTCATCACTGTAAAATGTTTATTGTCGGTTCTTCCAATCAACTATGTAATCTAAGTATTTCCTTACAAGTGGCTTTCTACTTATGAATTTTAATGGTGTAGCAAAAAAAAAAAAAAAAAAAAAAGAAAAAAGAAGGAAAATCCAAGGGAAACTTGGAGTATAGCTATGGGAATCTCAGGTGTTATTCCTTCTATGGCTGGTGATTCTGTATATGACTGAGAGAGGTCACTCAAACACTCCTTACTTGTAAATAAGACATATGTACTGATAAGAATAGGTCTGAGCTTGAAAATTTAAATTTGTGCAATGATGTTTTTATTTAATATACAAGCAATTTTCCTGTTTTATCATATGGTTCACTGACATATAAATAGCATTCACATAGTATACAGGAGCAGTAAGTTGAAGGTGGTACGATATGAAGGTTCGTAGTTAGAAGAGTATTTTCAGGACTGGTGTTCACTGTTACTTGGTTGTATACCATGCCAAACGTAGAGTAAACTGAGAAAGCAGTATAGGAAAATGAAAAATATTGGCACACCATGAGCAATGAACTATCACGGTATAGAGGAGAGAACGGGGAGGGGAGTAGAAACTGTTAGTCGTTATTTTCTATGAACAGTATTCACTACAAGTTGACTACTTTTGTGAAGAAAACCTATTACATTTCCCAAAGTTTGTCAGAGAATCAAAAACTGTCAAAGACTTGATAAAAGAAAGTATTTTTTAAATTAAGACATTTTACAGTTAAGTGAATGGATTTGTCTAAATTTTGAACACTTTCAGCTGCTATTAAATATAAAGCCAAAATAAATATTTAAGTGACAACATTAAAAAGTTGAAATTAAGAGGAAAAGTAAGATTTTTTTTCAAGTTAAAAATATTCCTGTGTGTTCCAAACTAAAGTAGATATAAAAAATTTTTGTTTGGTGGATCTGCATTTTTCATGCAAAAAGTCTCTTGATGCACCAAGAATGAAAATTAATCTTAGAACAACTTTGATAAATCCCCAATTTCAAAGAAAATTTTTGTGATGTTCATTCCATGATGTAGAAATAAAACAAACACACTGCCCCAAATGGTCTGTTAAGGAAAAAGAAATAAAAAAATGGCATGTGATGTATGGAAAATATACGTGATTGGTATTATCACTAGAGCTAGAAAAACAGACTGGTGAAGAGAAGTAAACCCATTACCAAAGATATAAAGATTTTTCTGAGATATATGTACAGAAAAACAGATTTAATAGGTATCGTTTTTAAACCCATATACCTTTAAAAATAGATTTAAAAGTGAGATGATAATAGAATCAGTAATCGAATTATCCCAGAAAAAGACTTAAGCTTTTAAAATGAAATTAGGGAAAAAATAGGTGGAAAGAAGGAAATGTGATTTATTTTAAATATTAAAATCTGTCATGGTGGCTCAGATGCACTAATACTGACCAAAATTATTAAACTAGTGATGACCAGGAATGTATGTACTTGAAATATTTGTCAGGTTTTTTTGAAAAATTATTTTTTAAAAAATAAGACATAAAGATTAGAAATTGCTGAACATTATTTCATTGAAAAGATTTAATTATCTAATAATTTAGATAGACTTTTGAAATGTCATCTTTTAGGTAGGCATAATGGGATATTTATAATAATGTAACAAAGTATTAATGATTTTTTGTGTTGTTTTAAAAATTCCTCTGACTGGCTCTTCTTTAACATGTTTTCTCAATTACTTTAAGTTTTAAAACAAACCCAACACTGTAACAGTACAAATTGACTTTTTTTCTACTTCACCCACAGCTGTAAAATCATAAAGGTTTTGCTTGGTAGAGGTAACATTCACCTTTCACTTTTTTTCCTAGGGATTTCATGAGTTCACAGAACCTCAGAATGGAAGTTGGGGTTGGGAATGGGGGTTGGAAGAGACCTTTGGAGATCCTCTAGTTCAACCCCTTAGCTAAAGCAGGATCACCTAAAGAAGGTTGCACAGAATTGCATCCAGGCGGGTTTTGAATATCTCCGGAGAGGGAGACTCCACAGCCTCTCTGGGAAGCCTCTTCCAGTGCTCTGTTACTCTCAGAGTGAAGAAGTGTTTCCTCATATTCAGATGGAACTTCCTGTGATCCAGTTTTTGCCCATTGCTCCCTGTCCTGTCATTGGGCACTGAGAAGAGTCTGTCCCCATCCTCTTGAGATCTGCCCTTTAAATACTTGTAAGTGTTGATGAAATCCTCTCTCAATCTTCTCCGGGTTAAACAGACCCAGGTCTCTCCGCCTTCCTCATAAGAGAAATGCTCTAGTTCCCTAGCTGTCCTCATAGCCCTCCAGTGGACTTTCTTGAGCTGGGAAGATTACTGTATCACTTAGAGTCCAAAAGTCCACAAGTCAAATGTTCAGATTGCATGTTTGTCTTCTGAATGGTAGTACTATGAAATCACATAGATTTGATCAACCTTCAGCTAAAATTCACTTAGACATCTTGAAAACTGCTGGCAGGATTTCCTAAGTACTGCCAGTTTGGAATTAGTTATACACTTACATGAGTTATGCACAAACAATAGGTATTATTTCAAAGAGGTTTTTTAGGATTGCAACAGGCCAAATGTTATTATCCTTCTATCTGCAACAACTCTTCAATCGAATGTTGCTGTTTCCTTTTCTCCGTGCTGTGTCTTCGCTGAGTGGTAACTGTGAGTTCTCCTTGGCCACTTCCATAAAGAGTCTGCCATAACATGTGTTAAACTTTCAGGTTTTGCATTCATGCCAAGAATGTCTGCACTCCTTCAAGCCTGCATACTTGGTTCTTCTGTGAGAACTCTAGGTGAGGACTGAAAGTGAGAAGTTGGGGAAAGGATCAATAATACCTTGAAGTGTTTTTGCTACTGTTGAGGATCAGTAATATCTTAAAG
Organism: Psophia crepitans; assembly: GCA_013399095.1. Lineage (NCBI taxonomy): Eukaryota > Metazoa > Chordata > Aves > Gruiformes > Psophiidae > Psophia > Psophia crepitans. Next base: position 44,935 of record VWZZ01002560.1, on the reverse strand, counting down.
TGTTTTTGCTACTGTTGAGGTTTTTTTCCTCATTTTATCCATGAGATACTATTAGCGTGAAAAAGAATGCTAAAATATAGAGTCTTGCCTTTTTTAGTTTGTCCCTATTATGTTTCAATCCAACGTGGTGTTGAGTTTTGGTGTTTGAGGTTTTTTTGGGGGATGTTTTTGGTTTGTTGTTTTGGTTTGGTTTTCTTCTTTCGAGAATATTAGTATAAATTTGTGAAGGATTTAGAAATCTATTAGTAGGTTTAATATTTCTTTAGAGAGCTATTTCCTCAGTCTGGGGGAAGAAAAAAAAAGACACATACTATTTGTGAATACTTTCACCTTTCACATGTACTCCTCTGACAAAAGCTGCTGTGAAACTCTCTCCTTTCGCATACTAAAAACTAGTATAATAATTTTTATTGTAGTTCCACTTCTAATACAATCATGGATTTATTCCTAAAAAAAATACCCCTGTACTGCAGCAAACACAGCAGTGTCAAATATCACAAGGATCCAGCTAAATTCTTTTGTTGTCCATTAAGTCTTTATATTGAAACACTTCCTGCCTGTGATTTGCCCTTTTTTTTCTGAAAATAAGCTCTGAGATCAATCTGTCAGAGCTCGAATCTATCACAGTTTGATTGAGGTTTTCTTCCTCTTTGCTTCCTTTTTGCTGCCATACCCAAAACACAAAAGTTTGGAACTTTCTTTGACCTGAATATAAATAACAAAGATCGCTGACCTGCAGTCTGCTCTTCTTTCTTTATCAACATCTAATGGAAAGTGGGGGAGGGAAAGGGAAAATGCATGCTGTTAGCTATTATCTTTACAAATGACTTGCTAGCCTTTTATTTGTCTTCTTATGCTTCAAACACTCAAAGGACATTTTCAGAATTTCACTAGATGAAGGTTCAATCCTGAGATGACTTGACAAGCTGTATCTTCCTTAAGAGATTTTGACACGATATTAAGCCATAGTTACAAGCCAATACTTGAATGTGGAGCCCTGGGGAAATCTTTCAAAAGTGGAACACAACATTTACAGCAGGAGGCAGGTGTCTGCACCACTGAAGCAAACAACAATATGATATATTTAGTATCAAAAATGGAAGCAAAACTACTGTCTCTTTACCACTGGGGACAATGGAAGAGGTTGAATGAGAAAAAAAGCATCCTTTTCAGCCCTGGAGAATTTTAATTTACTGACAGAATGAAATATAGTCTCATCACGGCAGGTGCAGCAAGTGCCAGGTGCTGTTCACAATATTGTCTTTGAATTTATGTGTTTTCGAAACATTGAGAGGATGTGAAGCAGCTGCACTGGCCATGTGGAGAGAAAGCAAAGAGCTTTTAATTAGCAATAAGAGGGCTGTTAATTTCTTTTAGGAGCCGTCTTTGCCTTGCACTCATATCAGAATCTCAGCAGGAGCTCTGTGCAGCCCCAAACATACAAAGAAAATCAAGTAAGCCATGTGTTACAGCAGATTTAAAGCACAAGTGAAATAAGGGTCTGGCTTTCAGCTAAAGAAACTCTTGGCAATTTTGATTCTCAAATTGAGAAATAAGGCTCACAGATGAGGAACTGAGCAAAGATTTTAAAATCTCGGTCAAATCGCTAACCCAGGTGGTGCAAAACATAACACTCAGAGATCACAGTTCAAAAACTGTAGCAGGTCTGCAATGGGATTCCTGCTGAATCAGTAGTTGTTTGGGTTGAAGTAAATACTGGAGACCAAACACTGAGGTAAATCAAAGCCTGAGAAATCTTATATGAGGCCACGTCAGAGACAGTAAATCACTGGCACAACTACCAGCTTTGGCTTGGATAAAGAGTTTAATGTTTTTGAAGTCTGTCACCAAGTACTGCCAAGGTCCAGTCTCTTTGGACAACGTACAGATGACTTCACATCGGAGAAAGCCATAAGAAAGTGTAACATACTGTTTTTGATTCTGTGAACCTCAAAAAGACAAAAAAGGATCCTTCTTCCAATGTATCATTTACTTTTATAGTAAGGGATTTAAAAAGTTCTTTTCAGCACTTAAGAGCCATCAGTGACCTACTCGTCTTTAATTTAGGGACTTTCTCAACTGAGTTTGAAAGACTTGAAATCTGAGGGGATGTTCTTCCTCCTACTGAGATAAATGTTAAAAATTTGCAATATGTTATTGGAGACAAGGAAAATGAGTTACGAATGTGTAAATAGTCTGATTTAAAACTCATTGAAGCAAGTTAAAACTTTTACAGATATTTTAATAAGTTTGGTGGTTTGTTAATGCAGTTATGCTCAATAGATTCTGTTTGATAACCAAGAAAATGCAGAACAGCACTTACCATATATAGGAGGTGTCTGTTTAATATTCAGGGTCTCATTCTTAAATGAGATTTATTTGTATGTTTACCTTTATGTTGCATTAAAGGTTATTACATTGCAGAAAGTTAAGCATGTCCAGGAGTCGTTACAGAGTTGGGAATTAAATATTAAATACATGCAAATAAGAATGGTATATAAGGTCAGAACTGCAGTTTTTAATTTAATCTTTCATTATACAGCAGCAATTAGCATACTTAATTTATGGTGACACAAAAAAAATTGAATTGAGAACAACTGATAATGTATCATATCCCCATGGACAGCCTTTCAAGATATGACAGGAGTCTAATAAATTACTTTGTCAAGTCAAATGTCCATCTATCTTTACATTCTTATCTAGCACATAATAGTAATGTGCTATTTAAATTTAGTCTATTTTTGTTGTATCAGAAAATAATAAGCAATTTTATGTTTTGATTTTACAACTCGAAGATGTATAAGGGTAAATACATCAGGGTTAATTAGCCTGCCTTCTGACGCAATGTAAAAAATATGGTCTTTATCATTAGTGAAGTTGAACAGAGGAATACAACATTAGCCATTATATATTTTTGTATTGTCATGATAGAGTATGCAAAATATTATATATTTCACAGAATCACAGAATCACAGAATCACAAGGGTTGGAAGGGACCTCAAAAGATCATCTAGTCCAACCCCCCCCGCCAAGGCAGGGCCACCTAGAGCACATCACTCAGGAACACGTCCAGTCGGGTTTTGAATGTCTCCAGAGAAGGAGACTCCACAACCTCTCTGGGCAGCCTGTTCCAGTGCTCTGTCACCCTCACAGTAAAAAAGTTTAAACAGAATGAAAGAATTAGAGATAGATTTAACAATCTTGATTTATTTGGTTTCATAAGTAGGATAGAGATGTGGTTTATTATCATCTATCATTAGATACATGATAAAATACTGATTTTTTGATCTGTACTAAACAAGGATTCCGTCTCTCAGTTCTAATATACTGGCCTAAGATGTTGCTCTGTTCAGGATGTTGCTCTTTATTAGTGCAGAAAGAATTCCTACCATGTCTAGTAGAAACCATAGAGAGATTCAGGAGATCCTACTTTGTTTATCATAGAATCATAGAATCCCTAAGTTTGGAAAGGACCTCCGAGATCATCAAGTCCAACCATCAACCTAACACCACCATGCCTACTAGATCGTGCTACTCTGTAGATTACGCTACTCTGTTACTTGCCAGTAGTAAAGATGCTTTATTCAGTTGCTGCCAGATGGTTTTATTTTGTGTATTTATTCCACAAGTACAAGGTCGTATTCCCACTGAAGAGAGGAGATCTTTCTGAAGACTGAACCGGGGAAAGGAATTGTGCATCTACTTACTGTGGAAGAAAACTGTGAATGTGAGCACAGACAGGAAGCACACTGCAAAATCTGAATTAATGTGATCATCTGTAACTTCAGACAACAATGCTGATATAAACCAAGGAGCTGAACAAAAGTAGAACTATGACATAGGTTCCTTATTCAGAAAGATATTCACATTACTATGAAACAAATAGGACAGACAAAACCAGATGTTATCGTGAAATTAATATCTTCATCATTGTATGGTTATTTATAACAACTGCTTTGTTAAACAAAGGCATATGTTGAAACCATGGTCCTGCTATAGTAATACATTTTCAACAGTGCTGTTTATTGTTTAGATATTTCAATTTCAGAGGTAAGGAAGGTAAACTTACGATGACATTGATACTTTATTGGTGAGGTAAATCATTCAGCTTTGCAACTTCCGTGGCATACTGCCAGAAACAACTATGAGACTGTCTTCTTTGGACTTCAAGACACAAGAAAAATCAGCATCATATTTGACTTTTGTTTTAGCTGCTGATTTAGTATAAGTATACACAATGGGAACTATATTGTGATAACTCTTGTGAACACTTTGTCGTATTTAGAACAACTACCGCAGTTCATAACTCATAAGAAAACTGTGAATTCACCTCGCAAGAATCATCAGGCAAGACTAAATACACAAATTACTGTTTAAGTTCTGAAAGGTGGCATCAGTAGTCTTCATAAAAATTCAGAAATGCTGAGCAGTATATTTGCAGCAGTCTGTTCTTTAAAAGACAAAAGTGTTAATTGAAAAGACAATTAAAAATTCTTCTGAAAAGACCATCATAAAAATACATTTTGTCATCTGTTACTGCCTTGTCCTCTCATTGTCAATCCATATTTTACCAATATTTGAATGAAGATGTATATAAAATACCAGTGCTTTCTATTGTTACTGGAATCAGTGTGATCTATATATATTTTTTTATCTATTTATGGTTTTTTTTCAAGATGCCTGAAAACAATCCAATCATTTATTCATAACCCAGTACATACAGTGGTGGACGATTATGCTAAGCACTTATGATTATGCACTTGTTTAGAAATCAGTGAAATCCATTCTCAGTAACAACACACTGATTCAAAACTGATTTTCCATGTTACAGACTACTCAGTTCCACTGCTGGCTGAATTCTTTGTGTTAACATCTTTCTTTGAGTCACTGTTTCAGGCTGATTTTACTAAATGAGTTGCTGTCAGAGTTTAATATACTTACAGGTTTTCAACACCTGGTCATATGACCATGATTCCTCTTCTCGTAAATAGTGTCTGCTATGGAGAAATCACATTGTGACTACTGAAGGAAGTCACATCTTCACTTCGCTAGGTGAAGCACATCCAGCATGAAATTATAAGTCAACAATTTTGATAGGAATTGTGACTAAATAATAAACATTTTCATGTTCCCAGTCTCTCAGCATGTCAGTCCCTGTCTAACTACTGGATTTATGTTTTGCAAACTGCTTATGACACAGTGTCTCAGAACATACCCTGATCACCCCTATATGATATAGTGTGATACCAGGAACAGTCTGTACATTTTACTTTTTATCGTCTTCTTTGTGCTCCTTTATATCACAAGAACTTGCATTTGCCAGAAGCTATGAAACAGGACCAGAGTGAGATCCTTTACCAATTGTCAGTGTTTCTAGGCTTTTCTTAGAAACTGGAGACTGCCAAGATTAGCATCTTCACACTGACTGTCTGAAAAATTAATTTCGAAGCATACAACTCGTCTTTATTGCACCTCTAAGTAGGACGAATTCTTAGATGTGGAGGATGGGGTGATATTCAGTCAATGTAGGGATATTGCTAACATGGCTATGTTCATGTACTGTTTATTATTAGTCCAGAAATAACTTACATCATGCAGTGTTCCTCTCTCCATTCATGCACTGACCGCCTGGCAGCTGCAGGAGATCCAGGTTTGTATGTGTTTTTGTTCATGCTCCCTGCAAAAAAGAGGCTATATTCACTTACTAACTTCTACATTTCTGTGTATCCTAATTCAGAAATGCAAAACGAGTGTAGACACCCCAGGCTGCATTTAATCAACGGAAGGATGGGCAAGGGAGATGGTACAAGTGTGTGGCAATTATTGCTTCAACATCACAGCTGTCTGGTCACCTACTGATCTAATGGCAGCTGCTCTTAACCAACAGATTGTCCTAGTGAAGGGGTTGTATAAATATTGATGTGATTTCTAAGCAATAACCCATATACATTTTTTTAAATTAAATGTACATACTATGTGTGTGCTGATACTGAAATACATTTATTATAAGGTTAGCTGATAAAAGTCTATTATTGTAACTCTCTGTGGCTCAGTTAATTTCAGTCATTTTAACTCAAGCCACAGTAATCTAAGACAGAGGTGAAATTCAGGTCAGAGAATTCTCAGTGAATGATAAAACATTATGTACCATTCACATTACAATTACCGTATCTTCCCTTGAGTTGGAAGAGATAAGTTAGCTGTGATCCTTTGAACAGAAATCTCTGGCCTATTTAATAGCGTGAGATGAACTGGAACCCACTTGTTGTTCTTATTTTGTTGGGGGTTTTTTGGTTGGTTGTTTTTTTTTTTTTTAACCTTGTTCTATTGGATTTATGCCTACAGAACCATGCACTTTAGTTTAATTCAGTGTTCTGGTAGTTTCATGTCCTTATTTCTGGTTTTAAGCTCCATCTTGAAAGAATTAATGTTAAAGATTTCCGTGAGGGGCAGCAGGGGAAAATAAGAGCTTAATTCCTTCAGGCTATGTAGGAAATGTGCTGTCCTTTTTTGTCTTTCTTTGCTTAAGATATCCTTTGTATGCCTTTGAGTCTGAGCTTACAGACATTCTTTTTAACTTGGATTCTAATGTGATATATGAATTATTTAGAAGTAAATACTTCTATTATGAAGAAAAGTGAAGAGACTCTGTGACCTACTCTGGTAGGAAAAATGTTTTATGCTTTCGGGAATAACACTGCCAATCATTTGTGCTGAAGCATGTAAAAATTAATACAAACCTCAGATGCATTTGTAGAATGGCTAAAGGACAGAAGGACCTGGACCAAAAGCGAGCAAAAGGATTTGTAATAGTTTAGTCATTTAAGTTAGCTACTAGATGCTGTTTCCTCTTCATTACGCACTCACAGGGGCTATTTTATTACCTTCTATTTGTTTTCCAGCTCTCTCTAGAGCTTTCACCAAGATTATCCTAAATCACCTACTATACTACTATAAACATAAATATAGCTTAAGTCCCAGCAGTTTAAATACACTGGACAGAGTATATGGGGTAGCACAAAGAAACAATAAAAGGTTTGTTTGCAAACACCTGACAGTCATGTCACAGTCTACGTCAGTTGATACACAGAAGTATTAGGTATCTTTCTGTGGGTCACCCAAAAAGAACTGGGAGTGAAACTTCAGTGACAGAATTTCATTTTAAATTTGCATACCAGTTCCATGGGCATTGTACTGCCTGTGGCTTGTGACTGAGTGCTGTTTCCGTCTTCGATTGCTTTTATAGCCAGAAACGGAATGAGTTTTCTCTCACAGAATGCTCTCACAGGTATGCTGGGTAAACAAAATTTCCAGCTTTGCAAGGCAGTGAACTAGGAGGTACTGCAATAGCTATCACAAGGTGACACCTAACACAGACGTATTCGTTTCTTTCCCGTGTACCAGATAGTGCCATTTTTTTAACCATTGTCTCTTTCCACTTTAGTGCAATCTTTAGAAGATGACACAACCTGAATTATTTCATATTTCATACAGTGAACATAACATAGCCTTCCATTAGTCTATTATAAATAATCTAGCCTTAAAATGAATAGCAAATGCAAACTAGTTTGGAAGAATGAATAAAGGAGTATGCACCTTTCACTTGTAAGTCAGTGATCTGAGATCAAACCAACCCAATGGAAACTGATAGTATTTTCTCACAAAGCCAATTCATGTGGTAACTCAGTCCCAGAAATGCCTCTTCTTCACTCTTTTGACATTCCCTGGCACTGCTGATGTGGGAATGAAATGAGACTAAAATTACTGAAATATGGAGAATGGGCTAATAAGCAGTTTGTTTTAATATTTAATGCTGGTACTTAACAAAATAGGAAAATGTAACACCAATATTGCTACAACTGAAACTTTTTGCTTCATATTTTTCATGCGTATGAAAATTTGGGAAGTACAACAGAGTAATTGAAAGTATTTTCAAACCACAAAATTTGCTCATACAATCCTGTAGTTTCCCAAAAAGTGCAATTTAACTTGTACTGACTAGAACCTTCTTTTGTGTGTGTTCATCCCTTTCAAGAATGGTCTGCTTCCTCATATGATTTGGTATTTCCATACCCATGCTATGTTTTAGAATAAAAGGTATTTTGAGGCTTAAGGAGATGGAAGAGTATGAGAAAAACTGTTCTCCCTCTCTCTTTTTTTTTTTTTGTTTTCGCATAGCTTCCTTGCATTTTTGTCTATCCCCAAAGACAAGCCTCCACTCTGAGAAATAACAGTAGAAATATCATCAGGGTATGTCTGTGCCACATTTCTGAGTGATACAAAAATATCTCAGATAATAAAACCACCAAACTAAAGACTTTGATAAGCTTTCCTCAAAGCCCATTCCCTGCAATAGAAAAACTCTTTCATGTCCTTGCCTTTATCCTGATCTTTTCACTCCTTAAAATCTCTCTTTTTTTTTTAATATCTTTTTTTATGTCATAAATCAAACATTTCTCAAAATTAGGTACTAATCCTCTAACCAACTTTCCAGTTTTCCAAAGAGAAACTTTTGACAACTACAGAGTGGACCACTGAGGTCATTGGGCACTAGCCCAGTATGCAGCCAACAAGAGACTGGAAGCTTTCGACTTATCTTTTGTAGCAGCATTGCCTGTTTCTAAAAATTCCCTAGGTACTAAATAATGCTTTCTAAATTAAATTGTTTATTCAAATATTATTTTGGTTTAAAATGTTCTCTTATGAACTGTAAAATACTTCTATATATCTAATCTCTTCCTCCATGTGAAAACTAATACTCTGAGCTGTGTATGAAAGATGGTTCTTCATCAGTGTCATCATATACACTGTTGAATAATACTTAAATAATACTTAAATACTTAAATAATACTTATTGGTCTGTAAGGCCTATGGACCATTTCAGGATTCAGAACACTTAATTCAGGAACTGTAACAAATTACTAATTTAACCGGCTACTGTGCATCATCTGACCTACAGAAACTGATTATGCAAGAGATCTTAGTCTGCAGTAAACACAAAGTGAAACAAAGTAATTTTTATCTCAGTGACAAAGGTTTAAACTAGCACATTTAACCTCAAATTTATATGGGCTAAAAGTATGAATGTTTGCCTACTATTTTGGCTCTGATGACACACAATAACTTCATGAACTGCAAAAACTTCTGTCTGAGCCTCAAGTCAAGCTAATATCTGTGGCATGGAACTTGAAGGATCAGCTTAATTTCCAGTGAAGTTCATGGGCGTTTGAGATGGATTCAATGAAAAGGAGAAGTTGAATGCAATATTACATGTGTATATATATATATAACGAATAATTTCATGTTCAAAATAATATTGACAGACCTTATTTACAGTATCAGACAACAATGGTGAGAATGAAGGACTAAATTTCTGTAACTGATACTTCTTTTTAAAATTATGACAGAACCGAAAAAAAAAACCAGAATAAACAAAATTGTTCCCTAAATTTAATATCCCTTTTTTGCTAGACGTTCATATGCATGCCTGAGGCTATGAATTAGTGTGTACAGTCCCACATGCACACAGCATCCACTCATCCAGCACAAATGCCTCTTTATTTACCAAACATATAAAATATTTTTAGAGAAACATTTCCCGTATGTGCATTTTCCCTATATATAAGTATGCATGCATGTATGTATATATTTGTATATACATTGTTTTATACATAAATGAATATACAAATATATAATCCTATATACTTACATATAGATAAGAAATTATTTCTCTTTGGAAACTATTGTTTTTTATTGTTACTGTAACACAAACAGATTAACACTTCATAAAATAAGATGTAACTGCTGAACAGAGGTGCAGTTTGCTGCGAAGTCAGACTTACTGTGTGATCTGTACTCGATTCAAGGACGAGCAAACAAGTCTGGGAATAGCTGTGCAATAAAGAATAAGATATGAAATAGAAATACAAAAGTTATATGAGCTAAATCTTAACAGATCTCCTTAGGCTACACTTGCAACTACTGCCAAGAAATATTTGGCACTAGGTGATTCTTCTTATCTATTTTAAATGTCTATCTTAAACTAACACGAATTACCCTTCTGAAGTGATTATTTGTCTTGCTAGGATCCTCAGCTGTCTAGCTCAGTAGTAGATGTCTAACCTGGGACTGTTACATGTGGCCAAAACTGGACACTGTCCTCCAGATATAGCCTCACAAGTGCTGAATAGACAGAAGTATTATGTCCCTCAGCCTTCTGGCTGCATGTCTGCCAGTAAAGGCCTGAAGGTTTTTGGCCTCTGCTGCAAGGACACACTACTGGCTCATGTTCAGCTTATTGTCTGGCAGTAACCCCAGGTACTTTCTGCAGATCTGCTATCTCCTCAACCATGCCCCAGCCTGCACTGCTGCATGGAGTTACTCCATCCGAGGTGCAGGACTACATGCATCTCTCATTGAGTGTCATGAATTGTCTGTCAGCCCATTTCACCAACTTGCTGAGGAACCTGTGATAGCAGAGATGCCATTCAGGAATTGAGTGTTCCTCTCTGTTACCTTCCATGAATGTGCTGAGAGTATGTTATGCCTCATCATTCAGGTTGTTAACATACTCGCTTAGCCGTATTGCTCTGTTACCAACCCCTGAGAGATAACACTGGTAACCAAACCCCCGTTGGACTTTGTAAGCTGTTCACAACTCTCTGAGTCCAGGAATCGAGCCAATTTTTACCTGCTTTATCCCCTTCTATCCAGTCCATATCTCACCATTTTAGCTATGGACGCTATGGTAGACCATGCACTGCAATCTTACGAGAAGAAAAATCCTCCTGGAGCCGATCCCAGGAATACCAAGGCACTAGAAGTTACTGGAAGCTGATCATTGAACAAGCTTCTAGAATTTTCCTAAATTTCCCTGAAGGAAAAGAAGTTGGGAAACTTCTGCAAAAATCACTGCGACTCTGCTCACTTGCATCTTCTTTTTCCATTTTTTTTATCTAGTATCTCAGAACAAGAGTGTAACAGGACTTTACAGAGTCCATTGTACTTCTAAGAGAGATATTGTATTCAGTCACAACTCCTTGCCTCAGGTCTTTGGTGCCTGGACCATCCCTCAGGTCTCTCATTTGATCACAGGACAGATTTAGGACAACTTTGCCTCTCTGATCATTCAAATACCTCCATAAAAAAAACTTAGTTTACCACTCCTGAAGGTATTTAAAGGATGTGTAGATGTGGTGCTTAGGGACATGGTTTAGTTTTGGACTTGGCAGAGCTAGTTTAATGGTTGGACTTGATGATCATAAAGGTCTTTTCCAACCTAAATGATTCTGTGATTCTATTCTGTGCAACATCACTAAGTGTCCCTCTTTCTTGGAAAAGTCCTTCAGGTGTGATGCAGTTCCAGATTAGTTCACCTGGACATACACATAGATATATAATAAAGTCAGGTCAACACAGTGAAGGGAAAATCCCTGAAAGATCCATTCAGGTAAGGGAATTCTACAGCTCCATTCACATGTTTTAACATAAACAGACTCTTTGTGCCTTTCAGTTGACAAATGATACTCCCATCAGCCAAATCAAAAAGGCACATGCCTCCTGTGCAACTTGCATCTTATCTGCCAGTCTCATTCAGGAATTTGGGACACCAGAAGGCATCCTAAATGATACTAGAATCCTAAGCTTAAGCAAATTAGTTTAAACCCCTTGTGACTTATCAGCTGAATCACTGCCTATGCTTCATCAACTGCATGGTGTAGAGATCATCACTGGATGTATATAAGACTTCAATATGGATGTCTACACCTTGTATACCTCAATGTAAGGTTCTTGGAACTGGATCAAAAAATATCTAAGATAGGTGTTGAGTATCACCTGAAATGAGATAGGGTATCCACAAAATCCATGTGGCTTGACAGATATATCTTCAGAGCTACGAAGTCCTGAGTACTTTTAACTGAACTGAATTACACCCTCAGTCTCACACTGAAAGTCAACTGTCATGTACTTTTCACTAGACACAAACCCAATATGGTCATCTTTAATAAATAGCTACAGATTTGTCATCTCTGGCACAATAGAGTCAAGCTGAAATCAGCATTAAGATTAAATGCCTTCCATACAACTGAAACAAGTTATTCTCTTTGATTTGAAAATTTGATTGATATTCCATTCTATTAATTTATAGAGACATCTTAGTAACTAATATTTCTGTGATACATTTTAAAGTTAATTATTTTCCTGGGAAAATGCTTTAAATCCTGCAGTGCAGATTAAACTCTTGATCCTCCTTGTATGTGATAAAGTAATGTTTTCTAGGAAGTTCAGAGCCAAAAATGAGTTTAAAGTAGCAGGTGTAGAACTCTAGAAGTAGGCAGTTCTCCAGGAGCAGTATGTACGATAATTGCTCAAATTGCCTAAAGATATTTTGTTAGTATAATCTGTTTGTATATTCCCTCTTTCTAATATTTACACTGATAAGAGCTTCAGAGATGTGTATAATTATTCTCTGTGGAAATAATCAAGGTAATTAATATACTTATTTGAAAATATGCAAAAACACATTGAAAAATGCTTCACTAATCACTCTGTCCTGATTTCACATATAAATAATGTATGATAGACCCAGTTCTGCCTGCTTCAAAATCTATGGTGATTTTGCCATTAAATTCAATAGAAACAACATCAGGTCCAATATGAATATTTGAGCAATATGTTGAAAGATAAACCATATTTTAGAACTAAGATAGTATTTTATGGTATTTCTGAAAGAGAAAAGAAAGAAAAAGAAAAAAAAAAGGACTACTTAATTTACTTTCTTACTCTAATATTCCCTTTTTCCACATTAGCCGTATTAGTCTTGATTTGCTTTTTACATTAAGACTTAAAGCTATTCTGAGCTTCTGAAAACTTGGAGATAAATGAACAACGAATTTAATTTTTTTTAGAATTAAGTTTTATTGAATTAATCTAATTGTATTCCTGAAGCTAGAAGAAATGTGAAATTCATTTTACTTGCTGAGCATGCTGGGCTCAACATCTAGTAATTTTCTGGGAAAAAAGAGACCTAAGGAAGGACATCTATCAAGCATCTCTGATTTCAGAAGTAACATACAGCCTATTACTTTTGAACGCTTCATGATGTGGCACCTTGGTAGATGTCTGTTTCAACATCTTTTCTCTTTCTGGGTTTTTGCTCCATTTTTCTCTGGGGAATGGGTACATGTTTTCCAAATCCAAAAGTGTATTTTGTAGCTCCTTCTTCATCTCTCATGCATTTCTCCTGTTATTTCTTTAGTATGTTTTCTTTTTCTCATTGTCTTAGACTTGTTTCTGTGTTCAGTTATGCTAATTGTAATTGGAATGTCTTTTCACCTATTACAAAGATTGATCATGTATTTTTAAAATGTCCTAATAGCTTGAGTGATCTTATATTTTAAAAGTAATTTTTTCTAAAATTTATTAGCAGGACTGAGTAATGGAGACACTAATGATGAAGACTGGATTCTCGCTGATACAAGGCAATCATACATTTAACCTTCTTGCCAACATTGTATCTTTTAAAAAAAACACTCAGGCCCTGAACACATAGCTTACCTTTAAAGCTCCAAAACTTCTTAGCTATAGGTGTGGACATTTAGTATTGGGAAAGAACAGAAATTTTCCCTTATTTCAAGGTTTTCCTGGTTTTGGAATAAGCATAAAATTACTGAAGTGTATTAAAACTTACAGAGAATATCAAGTAAGACGAGAAAGTATTCCCTTCCTAACCTGTGTAATTTTTTAGCACAAGTCGGTTCACTGACTGTTCATATAAGTAAATCTACTCCATACCTACTGGGCTGTTGAGATATGCCAGGAAGAACCTTCTTAATCCCAGCAGGAACACAGCTTAAAAAGTCTGTCTGGTCTTTCTGATCTTTCTCACTCCTGCTCTCAGACAGGTATACACAAAAGCATATATGAACATATACATATCAGGCTACCGTATTTGTTTGTTCTTTTTCAAAGTAGTATGGAATTTTCCCTTATGAAGTCAAATATTTCATGGTGTTCTGATAACTAACAAACATTTACGGATTTTTCTGCACACATGCACTGAAAATGTGGTAGGTTGCTATTTCTAAAATATTTTTAAAAAATCATAAGAATTCTAAATTATTATAATCAGTGTCTCCATACTCTGATAGAAAACCAGGTCCCCAGTTTTAGATCAAGGATCACAGTGCACAAAACATTTTAAAAAAAACTTTTTTATTGCTTACATGGACATGAACTCTTGAAAACTACACCTTTTACTTCCTGTAGCTGACGACTTCAAATGTGATCCTTAGAATAGTTTGCTATACTTTCAGGGTGGATTTCACAATCAAAGCAATGATTAAAAAAAACAAAACAAAACAAAACAAAAACAAACAAACAAACAAAAAACCCACTACAAAAAAACCTCCACCAAAATGATGCAACTCAATCCCTGCCCCCAAAAAAAACCAGAAAAACCACCTCATAAAACAGTAGAAGATAGCATGGTGTCTTTATCATCCTGTAGATGTTGTTACTGTTGGAGTCCTTCAAATTGAACTGTGCAGTGACTGTTTATGATACTATCAGTGTAAAAAAGTCCTGTTGGTTTTCTCTTTGTATCAATTCTTTGCGGTAACTGATTGATACTTTTTATAGGCTCTTGACACACTATTTAAGCTAATATACTGTCCTGTGTATTTTAAAGAAATACTTATTACAGATTTTTCCTATACTGTATTTCAATTTTGTCTTTTTTTTTTCTTTTAACTTCATGTAAACACTGCAGGCATTTGGCTCTTGAATTATTAAATCCTTTCACAAAGTAATCAGCGCACAGATGGAATCCTCACCATTTCTTTTGCAAAGTTATAGGTTTGCTGTATATCCTTAGAGCATCATCACCAATAGTAAAACAACAACAACAACAACAAAATCTATTGTGTATATACATCTCAGCTGTCCTGATTTTAGCTTTTACTGGATCATGATCAAGAAACAGTATTTTGTGTCCTCTTTTTGCTTGTTGTCTGTAATAACACTGTAGACACAAAATAATAAGGAAACTAAATGCCATGATTACACTATTCATAACTTCAGCAGCATCTATAAACTTCAGTATATTTAGTGGCTAAACCCATTTCAGGTTAGTTAGTTTGTTTGTGTATTTTGGGCTATTTTTCCTTACACTTCATTCCTTATTCTTATTTGGGTTTTTTTTCTACTTGTTTCTGTTTTCTACCTTCTTTTAATTATTTACTTTGTCCTTAGCTTTTATTTTTCTGCCTTCTCTGCTTCTATATTTTTTTGGTATTGTTTCTGTCATCTCTTGCCCCTGTTATTGCAACCACGTCCATTCCACCTTGCTCAACATATCTATGCCGTACAGAGGATGTTTCATATATCTCTAGTGTCTTCCTCTAATTTTCTTTAGAAAAGAAAAGCTTTCATTGAGTGCATCTAGGACATGCAGAAACTACTGATTCATCCCCGGAGGGAAGGGATGCCATCCAGAGGGACCTTGACAGGCTTGAGAGGTGTGCCCGTGCAAACCTCATGAAGTTCAACCAGGCCAAGTACAAGGTCCTGCACATGGATCAGTGAAATCCCAAGCACAACTACAGGCTGGGTGGATTGAAAGCAGCCCTGAGGAGAAGGACTTGGGGTGTTGGTGGACGAGAAGCTGGACATGACCCAACAATGTGCTCTTGCAGCCCAGAAAGCCAAGCATATTCTGGGCTGAATTAAAAGAAACATGGCCAGCAGGTCAAGGAAGGTTGCTCTTCCTTTCTACTGCACTCCACTCTCATGACACTCCACCTGGAGTACTGTATTCAGCCCTGGGACCCCCAGCATAAGAACAACATGGAGCTGTTGGAGGGAGTCTAGAGGAGAATCACCGAGATGATCAGAGGAATGGAGCAGAGTGTTACCACTATGTATTTTTCTAGTTAGCAACTGTAACTAGTCAACTAGACTACTTGACTAGGTTCTGTTGACTTCTTGGGGCTCTTTGAGATTCAAGAAGAAGGTTCCAAAGCTTGTTCAACAGTTGTCTCGCAGCCCAAATTGCCAGTCATGCTTAAATCACAGATTGCTTTGGAAGCATTTGATTCAATTGAAATGAGCACATCTGCAACAAGCTAGTAGTCCTTAAATTTTGTACAGAACTGGAACACTTGGGGTGGTATTCAGTTGTCTGAACTTGGGATTTGAGAGCTAGTTGAGATTTTCTACAGTAGTCTATCTTGACAGAGGCAGTTCCATAAGGGCACAGGTCTTCTATAGACTCTCTAGCCTATCTCTCCAGACCCAATGGTTGTCTCAGATCACTGTAGAATATCTTAAGCAGCACCAGAAGTATATTTTAAGGGAAAATATACATATCTATATATCTGTCAAAAATAGCAGGGGCTTATCTAATGAGATATGTGTCACTTGTCCTAGGTTTGGATGTAAAAATACACTTAGACATCTAAATGGCATCTACTTTACACACCAATTATACCATCTATTTGTTCTAGACAAAGTATTTCTGACAAAGCTTGAAGTTTCCTTGATTTGAGTTACTAACTGTGTAACAATAATTTTGATCAGATGACTGCCCATCTTTCCATCCATTTGAGTCTTCTCTGCTGATCTTGTAAGTCTACTTAATCTCTTTCAATCTTCTCTGCCTGTGGAGAAATACTTGTATGACTTTGTATACAATTAGTTGATTTATTGTATGAGTGTATATATGTTACATATGTATGTGTGTGTGCTCTGTGCCATCTACCTACCTTTGAAGTAGTTACCATGATAAACCAAAAAAAAATAAATTGTGTTGTTCATAGTCCCTCTTTATGTATCTTCTTGATGTTAAATACTCCATGTCCAGCTTCTTCACAAAAAAAAAAAAAACCACCAAAAAACCTCAGATTGATTACTGGTACAGTTATTGTGATACTGTGGCATTGCTTTGAGAGGACACAGTCATGAATCTTTGAGCCATTCTTTAACCTGCAACTCAATATTAAACACAGAGTAAAATTTAACCATTGGCTAAACTAATAAGGTGTGCAATTTTATTCTAAACCAAATGTTTCAAAATGTGTGGGTTTGCTTTCTAGTCTTAGCTGTAGACATCAGAGGTATAAATTCACAGTAGTCAAGTGTTTATCTACAGAAAAGAAGGGCAATGTAAACTGCTTCTTGCTTTCCTCCACAACCTTTAGAATCTGTGATTACTGAGACACTGAAAGAAAGAGTAGAGAAAAAAGAAAGAAACAAACCAAAATATTTCCTCCTTCCTGTCAATGAGAACAGTTTACATTTCAAGAAAGCCTTATTTCTTATTTGTGCTTGAAAGGATTCTGACAAAATGTACTATTAAGATGTGATTTAAACTTCTGAAAACAGGACAGATTAAACTGATTTTTGTTGTGTGATTTTTTTTAATAAGAAATTTTAAGTAAATAATAGATTTTTCTGCAGTTGATGTACATTTATATAGTAATGTTGAGATTTTCCATATTAAAAAAATATTTTTTGTAACAAATGCAAAAATCTGAATAGTATTTTTATGCCCATAAAATGGAAAATCAGTTAAACAAAGGTTGCAAAGACAGAAAAATTCAACAGGAATATCTATGGATACATTTTTCTTCTTTGCATCCTTAGTGAAAAAACATGCCAGCTTAATTATGCCAAATTTGACAAGAAGGGGATCAGCAAGAGATTAACTGTAAAAAGTGAGACAGCATATCAGGATAGAAGTAATGCAGTGCTTTTTTAAATGGCTAACTGAACAATCTAACTGTGCAAAGTAAGGAGTGCAATCATAAATGCTAAGAAGTTAAATCCTACCCTGGATTTTAATGTCTCAAAGGAGCAGAAAGAAATAAATGAATGCCATGTAGGTAAGAGCTAGATTTCACATGAGGCAGAGATGCATGACACATGATAAAAAAACCCCATGACATCCAAATATTCCCTAGCACATTTCAGATTATTTAAGAATTTGGTACTTATAACCAAGAACTACTGAACCATGAAGGGAGATGGGAAAAGAGTGGGAGGGAGTTATGCTCACAAGGAGGAGTTCCTCTTAAAGAGGGTGTTTGTATCTCTTCACAGTACTGTGTGGCACAGAAAATGTGTAGGACATGTCTTACCACATTAACGTAAGAGTTAAAACTAGCTGTCTGATCATTAATGCAAGGACTCCACTTAATCCATAGGACATATTTCTACGCCTGATAAAAAAGCAAAGATCTGCAGACTCTATGCAGTCCAAGCCTCTTATGGAAGTGGATCCACATATAGCATTTAGACCACAAAACTGATTTGTGATCTTGGCAGGAAGACTGAAGCTTACCAGCTAGATTTCTCCTTTGATATCAAGTGACCTGAGAACCGCCCTCAAAAATTATTCTGACACTAAATGAATGGAAGGGTCTATCTGAATGTGAAAGATTACTCTGCTCAGTGAATTGCTTCATATCAGAGAGCAATAGATCAAGGACTTAAGGGGTAAATGGTCTTGTCTGATGTTGGGTTAACAAAATCAGGGAGGGAAAACTTGAAGGAATATTTACAAAACCCAGAGGAAGTTAAGCTAATCTTTTCCTGTGATGAAAAAAAAACCAAAACAAAACAAACTAAACCACAAAACAAACAAAATCCAACCAACCACCAACAACAAAAAAACCCAAAAACTAGACCATGAAGAGAAATAAGATAGACAAGAAAAATAAGATTTTTGTAGTAGAAAAGATAATTGAGAAGTTCCAGGTTGCAACTACATTTTAATTCGAAGTTATCCATAATCAAGATGCTTTCTGTAGAAGTTGTGGTTATTATTTCATGTTATACATAAGAATTGGAATAAAAGCTCAGTGTATTTTCTTCCAGAGATTTGTGAGAGGCTCAGAAGAAATGGTCCTTAACAGAAAAAGTTGTCACTCCATTATGACAGAAAAATCTTAAGGAAATATAATTCATCCACATCACAGATCTGAAATGACTGACAAAAATACTGGGACCAAAGATAAGAATTTTTCTCTATCCAGCAGAAAAACCTCAGAGTCTTGCTTTGATTTTAGGGGATAACATGATATTTATTACAGCCCATCAATAAAACATGACAGTGTGGTTGCATTTGTCTTGCCCTTGGAGAACAAGCAAAAGGAAACACTAAATGCAGATTTTCTTCCTGAGATATTATTCTGATCATAGTCAGAAAAAGAAATACTCTTCAATTGAGGAAAGAATTTATTTTTACTTTGTAAATAAAGTTTACATTTTGAGACTTATTGCATTGTATAAACAAAGAATATATATAAAAGAGAATATATATAAAAGAGAATATATATAAAAGAGAGTCAAGTGAGCTGGGAACCTAGTAAGAATATTACATAGTTGTAAGAATGAAGATATCTTCATTCACCATAGAGATGTTTACAGGATGTATCTCTGAGTGATATGGAATCAGATACTCTTCTGAAAAGTCCTTTGAATGTGTGATTGCTTTCTAAGCCTGAAAAAAAGGTGGGAATACATGCCCACATGGATTTTCCCCTTCCACCATCCAAATGGATTATAGTGAAATGGATGGAGTTCTGAAAGAACCATCAGTTTTACAGTTTATTTAGTGTCATTCTTGCATGAAATATTGGCAAGGAAATATGACATTTTCTCCATGTCACCTCTTCTATTCCCTAGCAGAAAAAATTCTGTTATCTTAGATCTCAACTGGTTTTAACTAGTCACCTCTCTTTTGTTACACATTACACTATTATTTCACCATTTTATAATGTAATTAGATATTTAATACTTTTATTCATTCAATGTTACAATTATTTTAACTTGAACTTTAGTACAAAAACTCTAGTATTGCCTATGCAAACCACATGAAGGTCAACAAGGCCAAGTGAGGAGGAGAAGGACTTGGGGATGTTGGTGAAAGCTCAACATGGGCCAGCAATGTGCGCTGGCAGCCCAGAGAGCCAACCATATCCTAGGTTTCATCAAAAGCAGGTTGGTGGAGGTGATTCAGCCCCTCTACTCCACTCTGTGACATCCCACCTGGAGTACAGCATCCAGCTCTGGGGCCCCCAACATAAGAACAACATGAAGCTGTTGGACTGAGTCCAGAGGAGGGCCACAAAGCTGATCAGAGGGCTGGAGCACCTCTTCTGTGAAGTGAAGATGAGAGAGTTGCGGTTGTTCATCCTGGAGAAGAAAAGGCTCTAGGCCAACCTTATAGAAGCCTTAAAGTACCTGAAGGGGTCCTACAAGAAAGCCGGAGATGGACCGTTTACAAGGGCAAGTTGTGACAGGAAAAGGGGTGACAGCTTTAAACTGAGGAAGGGCAGCTTTAGATTAGATATTAGGAAGAAATTCTTCACTATGATGGTGGTGAGGCAGTGGAACAGCTTGCCCAGAGAAGCTGTGGATGTCCCATCCCTGGAAGTGTTCAAGGCCAGGTTGGATGGGGCTTTGGGCAACCTGTTCTGGGGGAACGTTTCCCTGCCTATGGCAGTGGGATTGGAACTAGATGAACTATAAGACGTTTGCCAACCCAAATCATTAAAAAAAAAGAAAAAAGAAAAAAAGGACAGGTGATCCTCATAAGCTAAATGCTTTGTACAAAATAATTATTAACAATTATGGTCTAGCTGAAACTCATTGTTTTGGTTTTTTTTTTTCAGCTCTGGACCTTGTAAGAAATTATCAGTAGGACTGGATTACCCTATCTGCTGGAGTTTTTTGGAATCACAGGCTCATTTTATTTTAAGAGTAAGTATTTACATATATTTACAAATGCTGAACTGCTGTGCTTTTGCTCTGAACAGTAGGACTGTTTCAGCTCAGTACAGATGCTGTGTGCGATATATTTTACCCTATGAATTTTTCTGAAATGAGGAGTACTAAAAATGGTGGTAGTAAAATCTAAACAGAAAACAAGAAAAAAGAATTAACACAAGCGATAATATAGCTCAGAAGGTATTAGAAAATTAAGTTATGAGAATATTTAAATATACACAAACATATACTTTAATGCATAAGTATATATACATGTTGCTTTCCATGTTCTTGGAGCTGCAGCGGGGGACTTCAACTACTGGTCCTGGAGTCCGAGGACAAACACCTCACCCCTGAGGACTCGCACCTCGGGACCAAGTGATCACGACATCAATATGATGGATGAGCAAAATAGCGTTTATTAAACTGCATCACAAGTTTATATACTCCCTTTATGGGGTGTGGCCACTGTGGGGCTCTGTGCAGGTCATAGGGGTGTGCCTAAGCTCACCGTACAACGCGAGATCTTCCGAACAGGATTCCCTACATATACACACACACTCACTTACGCACATGCATGTCCACACGTGTGTGCATGTGCATCCATTAGTCAAATATAATGTTACTGGCTTGTACAGAGATATACGTGCACCAATGGTGTTGTGCATGTCTGCAGAGCAGATGAACACTAACTGCAAAAAAAGTCAGGAGCGGTCTTGATTCAAGCAAGATCATGTGTATATGTATATATACACACAGAGAGAGATATATAGTATATATACAAATATATAGTAAACTGTATACATTACATATAAAATCTATGAAAACTCATTGACTAACTCCTTGACTTAAGTTATGTGTAAGGAAATTGAGGTAATACTGGCTGCTCCTTAGGAGCATGATCCAACTTCCAAATATTACCCTTCCTTCAAGGAAGAACAAAATGTGCTTTTGTCCAAAGTTTTTCTACTATAGGATGCCTCAAACCGAGGTAAAAAACTCCTGCAACAGCTGGTTGCAAGCATAGTAGGTTCACCTTGGCTAACAGCCACATGCCTACCCAACTGCTCACTAGCTCTTTCCTTTCCATGGGATGAGGGGAGAAAATAAAATGAAAGGGAATATGGAAGACTGTTAGTCAAGGTAAGAACAGTAAGATCACTTACCAGCTGTCATCACAGGTTGACATTAGCCTGCTACCAGACAGTCACCCACCTGCTCTTTCACTCTCCCTCCTCAGGAATAGATTGTGGCTCAAGATAAAAACAAGGAGATTGCTTACCAACTACTATCATGAGCAAAAGAGACTTGACTTGAGGAAAATTAATTTAATTTAATTTTTTATCAATTAAAAATAGAGTAGGATAGTGAGAAACAAAGGTGAAACCTAAAACACTTTCTCCCCACCCCACCTTTTTTCCGAGGCTCAGCTTTACTCCTCCCTTTACCAGTCCTCTACTTACTCCTTCCCCAAGTGTTGCAGAGGGATAAGGGAATGGGGAGTTGAGCTCAGTCCATAATTGCTCCCCTCTGCTGCTCTCTCATCCTCACACTTTTCCCCTGCTCCACTGTGGGTTCTCTCCACGGGCTGCAGTTCCTGTCAGTTCCTGTCAGGAAAATCTGCTCCAGTGTGGAGTCCTCCATAGCCTAAAATTACATCAGAGAACATCCACGTTCTCACCCATGGCCTCTTTTTTTTTTTTTTGGTTCTTTCTTAAGTACATTTTCCCAGAGGCACCACTATCTTAGATAAGGGGATTAGCTGTGTCCTGTGGCAGTCCATTAGAACCAGCTAGAATCTGGACACCTACACTCTACACAGCAAAGCAGAAAGATCGGGTTTTACAGGTCTCTGTTGCAAGGACCCTCCAATATGCAGAAATGTGACTGAAATCAGAGTGCGGGTTTTCCTTCAAGAGACAAATATAGAATCTGTTCCCTACTCTATCTTCTGTTTCCACAAAGCTTGTGAGAAGCCAGTCTTTTTTTGAAATGTCTGAACTTTTGACATGTTTTCTTGAAATTTGCTAACAGTATCAAAGTTATTAGGTGGTGTTTTCACAAACGTCCTCTGAAATTCAGTATAAAAATACATTGTGAAAGGATAAAGATTCAATGTATAATCTTGCATGTAAAATCTGAACCTGTATCTGTTCTTAGGAACAACTTACAGAATACCTATGGATGTGTTAGTAAACTAGTGCGGAGATGGCTAGAAAACAGAAAGGGCCCCTGGATGATCAATCTTTTACAAAAGCAAACAAATCAGAAGTGCCTTTCTCCATCCCAAGTCTTTCATAGTGACAATGCAAATCCTTTCAGGTGAAGGAAACAAATTAATCGGTATCTTCTACATCTGGAATGAGTTCTTTAGCCACCAGGCATAGAGAGAAAAGAAAACAAGCAAAAAAACCAAAACGCTTTTTTTCCCCCCCCACCTAGGAGAAAAAGAAATAATACGCAACCTTCTGACTAGTTTTTGAAAGAAGCAGGTTAAAACACATTTCCAGGTAAAGTATTCTAGTGTTGTGTTGCTTATATTTAAAGAAGTACCTACTTGTCCACAGAAAATACATATAGATTTTTTATAGACAGTGATTTAAAACACATTCTTGTTCTCAGTCATTTCGTAGGAGTGAGTTTAGGCAGTTAAGGGATCAGTATGCTGATTGCTTTAAGTTCTATTGTATTTAAATCCTAGTAATTAAATATTCCCATGAACTGTATGGGAGGCTTGGGATGATGTCCTTTACTTTTATGACTCGGACTAATTAGCTAGCCATGACCCAAAACTAATGGCAGAAATAGTGAGGTTTCTTGAACTTATGTCCTTTGTGAATGTAACTTTGACTCTTCAAAGCACACAACAAATAGACAATTTTAGCTTATTTTCGTAAGGAAGCAAGACTTTCTCAGTCATATTCTGTTCATCTGTCTGTCTCCTATCTCCAAAAGCTTTTGAACACAGAGTCAGTTTTAACCTAATTTGATAAAGAAGTATGAGAGAGAATGAATATTTTATAACATTTGTGAAACTGCACTCTGGGTAAGAGAAATACCAAACTAGCACTTTGCTAAGACAATGGTGTGAAATTAGAAATTATGTATTCTGTTTGCACTGTTACTATTCAACCAGCAACATGAGCCTGTCCCTGGCCAGCCCACACCAATACCAGAATTAGCTGATGACATATACTGTCTGCTGCCTGTAGCACTGATTAGAATAACCTCCTATTGCTGTGCTTTAGGGATTGTTGATGTTGTAACGCATGGATAGAAGGAGCAACAGTCATTCCAGTTAGAAAATGAGAAGAGTTGCGTGGCAGAAAAGACCAGCTTTGTTAATTATTATTACAAGCAATATCTTTGGAAACTGAGATCTACATCTGTGACCAAACATAAGGAAAACTGCTGACACTATTTTCAGCCATTGATGTAGGAGTTGGAAGGTTTCTTGTTGTAGTTTACTTATTCTGTTCTGTCATCTGTCATATGATAAAAGAATTCCGAAATATTAAAAATAATTTTTAAAATATCAACATTTCAACTACCAAAAAAAAAAAAAAAAGGTACAAGTCCAGTGCTTCACTTGTTATTATCATTTTGTTTGTATTTATTTCCTTACTCCACCTCCTTTGTCTCTTTTAATAAATTTTGAGGTTAGGACATTGTTACATGTTTAGGAATTTCTTTCTTAGAGAGCAACCTATAAGTGAAACTGCCTTGTTATTAGTTAATATTTAAATGAACATTATCTATAAAGCATTTATTTTACCTAGTATGGCAAAGATACTGGGTTTCTCTTTCTGTCCATTTTCCTATGAGAAAAATAAAAAATCAGACCTTCTCTGGGCAGTTTAAATTCATATTAATTGTTCATATACTTAGGCATTAAAAACCTAGACTGTGAAAAATATTTGTAGGATCCTTAAATATTCTCTTAAACTAAGATGCAGATATAAAGTCAGGAGCCTGTTAAAACCTTGTAAAGGTTTATGAACTGGAAATTAGATTGTTCATATAACTGCAAAACCTCTTCTCACTTAGTGCTCATCTTCTCTTATCTTTATGCCTCTGTTTCCAAGAAAAATCTTTAGGACTACTTGAAAAACAAGCAAACAAAAAGATATGAGGAGACGAGAAAAACAAAAAACAAGCAAAAAAACCCACCCCAAAACAACAAACCAACCTATTGGTGTACTTTCCTTTGGAATTAAAGTAAAACACAGAGGGAACCTGGAGGGATTGATACGATTCTAACCCTTTAGAAAAAGGAAAAAAACATATTATTTAGTTCATGAGCTCTTTTCATGGTTCTGAGAAGCTGCTGTAGATTTAGAAACACTGAATGTTTTAGTAAATATGTTTTATGTTCAACAACAACATGTAATTAAAAAAAAATTTAGGATATGTAGATCCATAAGACTTTACAATATTTATGTACCTTATGTTAGAGGAAAATATATATCATGCTAGATCCAACATCTTGGCAGCAGTGAGGCTGCTGCCACTCCACGTCCCCAGGTCCAACTGCTAGTGAGGCTGAAGATGTATTTCCAGCAGGTGCACATAAACATGACACATATACACCGCATATTTGCAGATACACACAGGTGGTGGCACAGATCACAGATGGACACACACATCACTCACACAACCACTGACAGCACCAACGACTTCATCCTGCTCCCCTCTCTGTCTGAGCAGGAGATCCAATAGTGAAAACATATATATGTATGTACAAGGTGGATCCCTCCAGCTACTGAGTTCAGACCCTCAGTCTGCCCAGTAGTTGTTCTTGGATAAGTTTCCCCAGTTGCTGGTTTTCCAGGTGCCAAGAGCCAGACAAGCGTACTGACCAGAAAAATATTTACATTCAGCTAGCATGTTTTTCCCCTTAGCTCTTAATTTTCCCTCACTTGTTCTTCCCCAAATCACCTAAGTCCTTCCCTTTTCCTGCTTTTAGTTTCTCCCCTAAACATCCCATAATAAGTTTTATGCAACCATGAACTGTTCTTCCCCCAAATCCCATGTGTCCCACACCCCTAGACAGCTCTGACCCCTTAGTCTGAAAGGTGATCTGAAGAGTTGCTCCTGATGACTCATCTTGATGGTTTTCATTAGGTGAGGGTGTTAATGGGGATCCCCCTCCTGCCATTGTTTCTCTGAACTCCTTGTAGGTGTGCAGGTGAGTTTATGAGCTTTTATCAAATAACCTAACATTGCCCCACATAAAGATTCAACCAGAGAGGACCACATCACCCTCTCTCCTTGCACAGCGTTTCCCAGCAATCTGTTTTGTATCTTGGGAAGGTTGCACTCCCAGAGCAGAAGATGTAGCGCTCTCCCAGGTACGCCCCTGAGGGCTTGTAGGTGAATGTGGCTGTGGTGGGCTGAGTCTTATAAATACTGTTTATATTTCTTATCCTTAAAAGAAGGGTATCAGAGAGTATAAACAGAGCTTTATCTCTTTAAATGAACCATCTCATAAGACAAGAATCCTATATTTGTGTGAAGAGTATATACAGTCTCTACAAAGGCTATATTTTTAGTATGGAGTGGGAATTTGACATTAGGTAATACTAATTTATGACAGCTAGTATCTGTATACCATGATGAAAATGTTCCAATCAGTGTCCTTAATGACTCTGAAGATTGTCAACTCAATCTTTGAAGGGTTTCTATTTCCTTTCCTAAAAAATAATAGTCATCTTTGCTTTAATATCCCATCAGTTAAGCCTCTAATTTTGCTACAACAAATCATAATAGATTATGTAGTTATAGCATCTGCCCGTCTAGGAAAAATGAAGAGAACATTAAATCTTGCTCAAAGCTGCTGTTCATTCATTTTATTTTGTACATCAAATACAACTCAAATTCAAATTCTAGGTTATGAGGTGGGTCAAGACAAGGAAAAACTGAATTGTTACGATTTTACACATGAAGCAGTTTCATCCAGATTTTTCTTTCAGGTGCTATTGAAAATGAAACTACAGGTTAAAAAAAAGAAGTCAGCACTGATATTTAGAACAATATTCAGTCTTCATCTATGAATATATGATTCAAATCTTCCTTATATTTTGGTATTTTTTCCCATTTCTTCATTTTTGCCTGATCAAGACCAATCTTACTTTCTTCCCTATCTAAAAGTACTTGGACCTTATGACATATTTAGCCAAACATTTCTTTTTTTTCCTGAGGCAGTTTTGAGCTCTAACATATTAGAATAGGTTTTTCATTTATTGGTTTTTGCCAAAAGAAGCTAATCAGATGCCACAGGGTAATGCCAGTATAACTTCAAAAAGCACATGGCTTTTTTCTCACCGTCCAGAAAAATCTTGGATAGGGTTTGGCCATGTTATAAACTCTCCTGATCTGCTGAAAAAAGAACAGTTTCTGTCTCTCTTAACCTCTCACCATGTGATACTAGGAACTCTGAAAAAAGTCTAGAGGAATTTCTGTTCTCCCAATAGGCTGCTGAAGCAGCCTAATAGCTCAGACGCAACATTTATTAGCAAGCAATCTCCAGTTGCGGGTATTTAAGGAAAGGTTAGATGCAGCACTGAAGCACATGATTTAGTGGTTAATAGGTGGGTGGGGGGGGTGTCGGTTGGACTAGGTGATCCTTGAGGTCTCTTCCAACCTTAATGATTCTATTATATTCTATTATAAATAACATAAAAATTAAATAGTTCAGTGTCACTTCCACTTTAAGAGATGAAGCTAAAACATGAAAATTCCAATGTCAGTAAGAGGAATAAGTCTGTGGATATCTACTTAGTATAGACCTTTTCTATAATCTTCAGAGTGACCATCAAATTTAGAGACTTCAGAAATTTTTACTTGTACAGCTTTTCTGCAATGCATTGTTCACAACAGTGAGGGCAGGATCAATTTCTATGGGTTTTCAATAAATACCATATCAAGTTTGTGAGCTACATTTCACCATGACTACATCATTAGAATGGACAATTTACCTCAAGAATTTTTTTCTCATAACTCATTTACCCTACTTTTAAACTTAATTTTTACATATGGACCTCATTCAGCTTTATGATGCAACTACTTTTTAACTGAAATAGCCCCCAAATATGATTCCATATCATATATGGTTCAAATCTCTCACAGTCTGGCACACTGCTCAAGTCTGGTTCTTCTCTATGGGATCTTTGGAAGGGTGCTACCCTTTAGGGCTTTCATATTTTTCTAGTTGGATGCTATTCTCTTTTAGGCCTCATGTGATCATGGCTACACTCACGTTAAGATTAATTCTATGAAAATTTTCTTATATTAGTGTTCCAAAGGTATCTTCAAAAGCAGAAGAAACTAGGTTTCCTCATGGAAAGGAAAAGACAATGTAGAATGTCAACATAATCTTAGTAGATCAGTGGCTAATCAAGTTTTCATAATACTCTGATGCATAATGTAAATGTAGATTCAGAATGATTTTTAGAATAAAAAAGAAAAAAAACCCCAACAACCCAAAACAAAGCAAAACCACCAAACTGCAAGATTCTGTGATTTGGAAGCAATTAATTGCAAAAAGAATTAATTTATTTTGGCTTAGCAAGTAATGCATTTTGGAAAATAGGTGACCTGTTTGAATGTAGGTAATACTAAACTGGATTCTTGGAAAGGGGATTTTGTTGTTACTTGCTAAAGCAAGTATGTAAACAATCATCTGAAATTTCCCCTTCAGGAAAAGAGACTCAGTAATAAGAGCAGAGCTTGAAAGAGAGGTTACTGTACATAAACCTAAACTAGATAGACCTGAATGTTTTCAGGAACCCAGGTTCACAAATACATCCCACATTATGGTAATGAACTAGAAAATAATATTTTCCTAATGTTCTGACTTCCATAGGAAGGTCATAGGCTGTAAAGGAACCCACCTCTCAGTCCAGATAGACTTTATGCCAGGGGACAAAACATTAAAGTCTGAAAAGTATAGTTTATAAACATCTTATCTTCTGCCAGCTGAAACCATTAAGCATGCCAAAGCTTCTCTAGTGAAAATTTTGGCTTTCCTTTAGCCACCTAAACGCTGCCAGCCAGTCTACTTTTTTCCTTCCTTGACACCTACTTGTTCTGCTGGTTGCAAATCAAATCTCAGGGAACATCAGCACCTAAGTTCATTACTAAGTTTGCCTAGCTGCTTTGCAAAATTCCTGAAAGATGCATATGTGTTTGTGGAGAAGTCTACAATGTTTCAGTAGAAAAGCTTCTTAGAAAACAGAATCTAGTTTTCACTTGTAGAAAAAATTAAATTTTATCCCATGATTACTTGCAGAAAATTTGAAAGATGTCTTTTTTCACCAAAAAAATGTTTTTAAATTGACAAAACCAAGGGACGAAATCAAATGTGAATTTTATTGTCTTTATGCTAAAATATTACTTTTAAAATCTCTGCTTCCATGCTATGTTTGGGTTGAGGTTGTTGTGGGGTTTTTTTGGTGTGTTTTGCTTTTTTAGTTAGTGAACACTATGGGCAATATTAATGACAACCTAGTCACGTATGCACAATGACCCGTTTCCGCATGACACAAAGATCAGAAAGCATTAACTGAAGATAAAACAGAGGTGGTGAATATCATTGTTGTTGGTAGGCATGCTAGTGTACAGTGCTCTGGAGATGGTATATATGCAGAGATGATTTGTGATCTGAGCAGAATTGTGCATGACATTAAAATGACTGACATATCACAAATCTTCTGTCTGTAATTGTTGGGCAACCTTGTTTTCAGAGCCAACAGGAAGACAAGCTATTAAATATATTTTTTTTTTTCAGTGACAAAAATATTATAACAAATTTTAAAATTAAAATTTCTTTTTTTACAGTCTACAGAAGCCTTCTAAAATACCTTCTCCTGCCAAAGAAGTAGTCGGTGTAATAAAGCAGAGATAGGCTGAATATAACGACCCTGTTTGTCCTGTGGAGGAAGAGGGCACAAATACATAAACAAATACAGTCACTATGTTTAGCACTTTCCTAAACTATCACAATGAATGCTGAGGAAATACAGAGCACATTACCTTCTAAAGAAAGTGGACAGAACTATATCCTTTGAAGTGTTGAAAACAGAATTGGGTAAAACACTTGCAGGTTTATTTAAAAAAAAACCAAACTATGGCAGTCTCCTTGACTATACAAGCTAGTAGGATTTCTTTTTCTTTGGTATTACGCTGTCATCAGTGCTACGTTGTACTCTAAACAAGCTAATGAATTCAACATGCACAAACTTAAAATGATCGTTTAGAGATAAACATGATGGCTATATTATATATAAATATATTCTGTTATTTATAAAATGTCCCCTTACCTTATCATCTGCTATTGCAGTCTAGGTTTTCTTTAAGAGTTCAGTTAGAATAGAATAAACATAGAATAGGATATAATACAAATTGCTCTAAATAGTTGAATTAAACATGTTTTCTCTTAATACTGAATACTTCCCAAGTGATAAAAGAGGTTGCAGAATCCGATTAAAATAAGATTCAGACAAATTTCATTTTTCTTGTCTTTATTTATTCAAAAATCTACTATTCACAGGCAAATTCTGTATAGAAGTTTTGATGTCCATTCTAAGTGCATTTAATATTTCAGAATACCTGATATCCTGAAGCTTTTTCTGTAGTCACAGGACCACATACAATTCCACAGTCTGTTGAGTATTCACAAATCCGATATTTTGGCATTATTTTCCTTTTAAATGTTGACCATGTCAAATATGTTCTCCTGGCCATCTGCAGATAGTGTTCATTCTGTGAATTGGGAATATATTTTACAAATTTACTCTCAAGAACTGCATTTAGTAAGGGATTTCATAGCTTAATTATTTAAGACAAAAATTGGTTCTGTTAGGATGCATAGTTTAAAATGAAATCAAATTTACTCTAGTGTATACATATAGCCAGGGTAGAAACTGGAACAAATTTTGATGCAGGAAAATAGATTTTGTTGCACTAGATATAAATTAAAATACCAGTTAATATAATTCACAAGACTCCTCTTTAGATTCTGAGTTTTTATTACTGCTTATTTTTTCCCTGTTTTACATTAGGTAAAAGATAATGCTCTAGTTTAGTATTTCAAGATTATTATAACACCTTCCTTGTTCTCCCTGAAATTTTCTTATGATGTACTACTAGTATTCTTCTTATGAGACTTAATCACCTCTAAGAAAACTGCTGGTTTTAGAGATTTAACTACGTGGGAAAAACGCATGATACAGTCCTCCTTTATTTCTGAGTCAGTTCTAAAATTCGAGTAAAAGAGTCAGTGAAGAAAAAATACAGATCGTTGTCAGTGTGGGATACAAAACTGACGGTAAATTTACATGTCATATGCTTGAAAGGAATATTAGACCATCTTTAAAAACTAAATTGCCCCCATATAGTACTATCTTTGTGTTACTCGCTAGTACAGATTTCCAAATCTCATTTCCTTTATGTAAGGATATTTCTATTTTAAGGTAAAGGTCTAGTTACACTAAAATGCTGCAGCAGCAAAAAAATAAGGAGTAGGACCTGTGCTCTATTCTTGAAAAGTTTCCTGTTCTGTCTGATACGCACTTTTCACTTTTTATGCTAGAATAATGGACTTTTCTTTAAAAAAAAAATATCCTTGCCACCTTTGTAATTTAATTGTGTGTTAAGAGAAATATAATTCTATCGGTTTGTGCTAGCTATGCCTTGACCGGACAAAGATATGGTATTCTACATCCTTTCTGTTCCCAGGAGAACTTAAACTGAAGTTAGGTGGCAAGCAACGAAGTCCAGGGAGGCTTTGCATATGCTAAGTAGCCTAAGACACTTAAGTAGCATTCTTAGACTGTCATTTACACACAAGTACACTCCAAGAATTATGGTTCATAAAAAAACTGCATGAAAACTTTCTTTCAGAAGTCACAAAAAGTATCACCTTTTGTATCTTTTGTACACAAAGTTAGAACATCCCATACAAATAGCAACATACGCAGAAACTAAAAACTATTACAGAAAGTGACTATGGGCTTCAAATCCTAGGTCTTCCTTCCTTCCTTCATTGATGACCCAGAAAGTCGACTTAGAATGTATTGGGTTTTGGGTTGTTTTCTTGGTTATGTTCCTCCCATCCCCCCCTGCCCCCAATATTTGCAACAATAAAGCTATGAAATTATTTTTCTGGGAATAGAAAAATAGATACAACATCCTCTACAGGAAGAATGGTTGTGTTGTCATGGCAATAGATAGGGAGGGATTTCAGAAAAACTCTATGCAAGATGCTCCCACTGAATTTCCCCTTGATGTCAATAACACATTCGACTGAAATCTCTTGGAATGATCATGAAACAGGTTAATAAAATGACAACTAAAAGACATATTTTAAAATAGAATAAAAAGGTCTATGTTTCAATTTTGTTGTTCCAGTTAAAACTTATTTACATGTAGGTTGACTTTATTAATGTATTTACTATGTAATTATTTCCATAATTCTGCTCAATTTTTTATAACTTGAGGCTGACAGTATATTATAAAAATGTCTATGAAATACTTGTACACATTGCACAACTGACTGCTTTAAAATTGCTAATTAGGCATAGAAACAGGGCAGTAATGAAAGATTTTTCTGCCTCTTTGAAATACTCAGTGAAGCAATGAAAAATATTTCTGCATAAAATTCTAAAACGGCTTCTGGCATGAATTTATACTGAAGTTTGGTACTTGAACAGAAAAAGAGAAGAATAAACTTTGTTGACTTAATTTCTGTGGATAATTCAGTGGTACTGACACCAGCAGCTCACCAAGAAAGACATTGTCCCAGCAATTCTGCATAAATAATTTATAAAGCCATACTAAGCATTATGGCTTTTTAAAAATGGTCCTTCCAAAAAAGTTGAATTGCATCATTAAACAAAATCATTCAGAGTGGTCAGGGTGATTTTTAAGCAGAGAGTTTTCAGGGAGTGTAGAATAAAGTAGTTAATCTGCAAAACTCTCTTAAATCATTGTATTAGAAAGGTCATGAGCGCATAAGTATGATTTAAACATGGTTTTCTAACACCTAAAAGAATTACTATTGTACAGGAGCCTATGCATCACATCCATGCAAGGAAATTATTTTCTGGATAGACTGACGTCAAAGAAATCCATTAAAGAGAGGTCCAATTTGGCTTTACAACCAAAATTAAGCAGCAGCAGAAACAACAACCTCCCATTTAAAACAGGAAATGCTTCAGTACAAGATTTGATTGTGTTTAACAGCATACTGTAGCTAATAAAACAAACGCTGTGTTTCATGGAAAAAAAATAAAATAATCCAGCACTAGTTTGCAGGGAGGGACAGCAAGTTTAAAAGGCAAATTAACACCCAGAGGTCCATCTAAGAGTAGCTTCCCTCAAAGCTGCCGTAGACAGAATATATTAGAGGTGCACTCAGAAAAGGCTGATAGTATTTTAATTAACAGAGAACACTTGTGGGCCATTTATTGTTGCTAAGAATTAGGCAAGCTAATTGATCCAGCACAGGTGCATGTAATTGAGAGATATGCTTAAGATTGAGGATTCACATTTAATTTACCCTGGGAGTTTTGCAGATACAGTGAAAATTTGGTTCACAGAAGTCTCTAAAAGGAAATGGGTAATGATATGTAAGACAACCTCACTAGCTAAAAGAGGAAAAAGAACAGTTTGACTAGGAAGGGTGATGTAGCAATATCAGTTGTAAAACACCGTGCAAATGACAGATAATGTCATTTATTTATTTAATTAATTAATTCACACTTAACCTAGTTTAAGAATACTGAACTACAAAAATTATACAGCACTTTCAGGATTAAGCTAAATAAGAAGAATTAGATAGGGTTATATAATATGTTATTAGCAATTTTAAAATCCAGTATAAATTTAACCTGCTTGGCAATCTAGAAAAAATAATTAGGAAATTACAAAGAAAAAATGTATTTTCCCCAGGTATTTTTGTCTTTGGTAACTTTGAAGATTTTTCTTTTGTTACGAGTTTTGGGATTTTACCTTTTAGAATAGATACTAAAGAGTTTCAGAATTAGTGATTTGATTTCAGATTTCAAAATAAATACCCATACCTTTACAATTACCAATTCTATGCCCTTTGATATTATTGTTGGGCATTTCCAGTTACTTTCTTAAGAAACACCAGCAGTTCTTTTCTTTAGTAGTTATTTATACCTACAGTCCAATCTTATGAAGCCTTTCTCTTTCATGTACAGGACTAAGGTCTAGTGCTTTTACATAATATCTAAAGAAATTAATTAATGGTATGTTGCAAAGAGGAATTACAGAATTGGGGGAACAGAAGAGAAAAAGAACAAAGCAGTGAAACTTGTCTATTAAACAAACTGATGTCTAATACTTGAAGTGGTAAGGAACAACCTCTTTCGTGTGGTCTGAAGGTCTTTTTTGTCTCCTGAGACACAATCATATAAACTATGTTTAAAAAGCCTAGAAGGAGGATTCAAGTTCTTGGATTTACCAGTTCTCACTGAATGTTACCCAGTTTCAACAAAGTGATTAGAAAAAAAAAGACATTTAATTCTTGATAGCACAGTAGAACAAATGTGGCAATAAAGGCATGTAGTACTCTGAAATGTAATCTGTAGTATAGCTCTGAGGAGATCACCTAAACTATGGGATGTTTAGTTTTAACATAGACAAGGTGAGAAGGGTGATTACTTTTCTTTCACTTCCTAAGTTTTCCTAAAAATACAAAAGGCAATCGACTTACTGCCTCTAGCTGTCATGTTTTCAAAGAAATCATGCTCATTTTCTATTCAATTTCCTGGAAGTTTATTAACTACTATCTTTCTGAGAAAGTTGTGGGCAGCATGTACCTTTTACACTTCTCTAGGAGGATTTTGAAAGTATTTTTAAGGTTCTCCCAGTCTTTTCTCCCAATTTTATCTGTTGTCTAGGTCCAGGCAGCTCTGTGCTGAGAGTGCCTTTAAGTAGCTCCCTGCTTAGCAGTCTAGATTTTTTTGCATCCTCTTCTGAGACACCAGTCTCTTAATTGATCCAGAATGCAAGACACTTAGCTAAGATCATATTTAATTAATGTTAATGGTGTATCCATCTCTGCTGCAGTAAACTCAGTTTTTCTAGGTTCCCACAACCGGTTGTGCTCTTTGGCCACGTTATAACGTTGTATGGGGATATAGAATCATAGAATCATAGAATCATTAAGGTTGGAAGAGACCTCAAGGATCATCCAGTCCAACCATCCCCCCACCACCTATTACCCACTAAAACATGTTCTTCAGTACCGCGTCTAACCTTTCCTTAAACACCCCCAGGGACGGTGCTGGGGCAAAACAGAGTATATCTTACGCCTTATTTCTTCTCATACAAACATTGCTTTCATCAGAAATTCGAGAAGATAAAATAGAAGGGA
This sequence comes from Psophia crepitans, assembly GCA_013399095.1. NCBI lineage: Eukaryota > Metazoa > Chordata > Aves > Gruiformes > Psophiidae > Psophia > Psophia crepitans. The sequence continues at coordinate 9,762 of VWZZ01002560.1, read as the reverse complement.
ACCAGTAAAAGGTTCCTTATACGTATGATAGTTGATCTAGGGACAAACAGAAAAACTTAGATGTATAGCAAAGATTTACATCATTTACTGGAAGTACTGTTAAACAGTATTAGTATTAGTATTAGCAGTCTTTCTAAACACAAGTATAAATTGCTGTCTCAGTATGATGTTTATTTAATGTCTAAGGCTTTTTTATTCATTTTACCAAATAATCAGAACAATTTGTATATTATTAGATTTTACTCCATCAGTATGCTTTTAAGATCAAGGGGTTTTTTATTTCTGGCAGATAAACTTTTCTTTGCCATTTCATCCTGTTGAATTTCTCTGGTATAATCTCTACATGAAAACATCTGCCTTTGGGAGAAGCAAGCTACTGATGAAAATTTCAAGCAAATCCTTATGCCCTTTCCAAGAAGTCCATGAAGATATGTGTGGATCATAATACATAAAAATATCAAACAGAAGTAATTCTCTGAAGTAGTTCTCATTGCAGTTTCCTTTAAAATAAGAGGTACATTGTGGGACATACCTTAATGTGGAAGGTAAGTCTCCAAGGGCTACCAAGATATATAAGCTAAGAATTTTTAGTAGCACTTTTTCTTTATTGAACTGCTCTATTCTTGACATATGTGCAAGTGCCTTTCTAACTGTTAATGATCATTCAGAATTTTATAGGGTATTAGCTCTCCTTTTGTTATGACTGAGAACACATTTCTGTTTAAAGGTCAACCATTCTGAGTGCTCTGAAATTTGCATGTTTACTCAGATTCTTCTAAAACTTTCATCACTTGATTTAGCTGTGAGAAAGAGTTGGCAATCCAGATTTGGAGTCACTGAGGTAAAAGTTGCTATGAAATAGTGTTCTGAATAAATTGCTTTCAGTCCTTGGATTCTACCAGTGACCTCCTAATGCACACATTGAGCTCAAAGGTGATTGTATGGTAGCTGATCTCAGTTACTCAGAGTTCAGCTCTCATAAACATGCTACTTATCCTGTTTTAAGAAAAAGCAGTATCGCGGTCATTTTTATAATAATAGTTAGACTTTCCAGATTGGTATGTGTCAAACAGCCATACCCAAGATTGATGGCTACGTATTTGAGAAGACATCCTTCAGAGAATTTCTGGCATTTCAGAGTTTCCTTTGTTTTAGGCAGTGTAACAGATGCTTTGTTGCTGCCATAAATCCTGAACTCAAGTAGTCATCTTGACAGACTCTGACCCGATCTATTATGGCCATGGGATTCATCTAACCAATGCTTAAACCTTGCAGTTTTGGCATAAGGTAATGCTTGTGTAGGGAATCAAATCTTTTGAACTAAATGGTTGATCACTGCTTGGATGTCAGACAAGATAAGGGTCTCTAAAGTGACATCTTCAGCTGGCTCAAGCAAGACTAGCAAAACTACTGTTCTGCTGAATTATGATATCTGGTATGATAGCTGGTCCATGGTCCTGAGACAAGTTCGGCACTTTATCTATTGCTATATATTATTTTAAATTATATACAAAATATCTTCTTACTATCTTAATTACCTACAAGACTGTCTGAGAGAATCATATCATATCCCTGACATCTTATCCTCATGTCCCTGAAAAGTCTTATTTTTATGTGGAGGTCAATTCTGCAAGCCTGGGGAATCTCTGCAATGGCCAGATTAATCATGCAGAATGTTAATTAACATGTTTAAGCATATAGATTAGCCTACGTACAGCAGGAGCTGCCCAGGGAAATATCCTAAACAGTTTGAAATTCCCACTAGGAAAGCTCCTGTAACAATTAGTCAAAAACTTAATTGTGAAAATGGTTAGGAATTCAGTCAATTACCATGTCTCAGGCCGTCCACTATTTCAAACTTATCCCTTATCTTATCTACGCAGATAACTAGATAGGGACTTTTGACAACACAGGGAATTAATGACTAAATGTACTGGGTGTGCACACAGTCAGATGACACAGGTAAACCATGGGATAAACTAGAGCTTCATACATTGAAGTTCCATAGCTCTTGCCACACAAGACTTCCTTATCACCAAAAGGCATAGCCTATTCTATCCTAATATATTTGTCCTTCTCTTGAATCATAAGCTAGCACTTCAGCTGTGGGATTTAATGGAACCGTTCCTTAAGAACAGCTATTTCTCTCCAGTGGCTGTAAACATCTCCCAGGATGTCTAGCTTGTGTATGACCATCACTCAGGTGAATCCCTTTCACAAACAAAAAAAAGCTAAAATCGAAATAAGGCAGTACTGACTTCATTTAGCAGCAGGAAGTTTTAGATTAGTAGTTTCATAGCATCTGATAGTTTTTACTAATAAGATCCTCCATGAAAGACTGGGGGGAAATCTGGAGTTATAGGACAAGGGATTTCCCAGAGGTGGCAGATGTCCCATCCCTGGAAACATTCAAGGTCAGTTTGGACGGGGCTCTGAACAACCTGATCTAAAGATGTCTCTGCTGATTGCAGGGGAGTTGGACTACATGTTCTTTAAAGGCCCCTTCTAATTCAAACTATTCTATGATTCTAAGACGTGCACTTAGAGGCATACTTGGAGATGGAGGAGGATCAGGTCAGGGAATACTCATGCAAACTAGGCATATATAAGTCCATGGGCCCTGATGGGATGCATTCACTTGGTAGCTGATGTAATTGTGAGGCCACTGTTGATAAACTTTGAACAGGACTGGAGAAAGGCAAAAGCCACTCCTGTCTTCAAAAAAGAGTTAAAAGGGGGACCCAGGGAACCACATTCCAGTCCATCTCACCTTGAACCCTGGGAAGGTGATGGAACTAATCCTGGAAGCCATTTTCAGGCACGTGAATGACAAGAAGGTGATCAGAAGTAGTCAACATGTCTTCACCACGGGGAAGTCATGCTTGGATGGAGCTTTGGTCAATCTGGTCTAGTGTAGGGTCTCCCTGCCTATGGTGTGGGGGGGTTGAACTAGATGATCCTTGTGGTTCCTGACCATCCTATGATTCTAACCCTAACCATAACCATCCTATGATTCTAGGATTCTATGCTTGACCAGCCTGATAAACTTCTATTATCAAGGGACTGGCCTGTTAAAGGAGGAGACAGCAGTGGATATTGTCAGTCTGGACTTCAGTAAGGCCTTTGAAACTCTCTGCCATTAGATCCTTATAGACAAGCCCTTGATTTATGAGCTGGATGAAGAGATAATGACCTGGATTGAAAACTGGCTAAACAGCTGGCCCACCGGGTGGTGATCAGTTATACGGTATCTAGGTCAGTAACTAGGGGTGTACTACAGGGGTCAATACTGGGTCCAATCCTGTTCATGATTCTTAACGATTTGGATGATGGAGCAGAGTGTACACTCAGCAAGTTTCCCCATGACACCAAACTGCAAGGAGTATCTGATCTGCCAGACAGTCTTGTCGCTATTGGGAGTGACTTTGACAGGCTGGAGAAACGGACTGATGGAGTTCAACAAGGAGAAATGCAAAGTCCTGCACCTGGGGAAGAACAACCCCATGCACCAGTATATGCTGGGCACCACCCAGCTGGAAAGCAGCTTGGCAGAAAAGAAGCTGGGATTTCTGGTGAACACCAAGTTGAACAGGAGCCGTCAATGTGTCCTTGTGGAACAGAAGGTTAATGCTATCCTGGACTGTATCAGACAAAGTATTGCCAGCAGGTCGAGGAAGGTGATCCTGGCCCTCTACTTAGCACTGGTGAGGACACACCTGCAGTGCTGGGTCCAGTTCTGGGCTCCTCAGTACAAGAGAGACAGACATACCAGAAAGAGTCCAACAAAGGGCCACAAAGATGACTAAGAGGCTGGAGCAAGTGTCATATGAGGAAAGGCTGAGAGAGCTGGGACTGTTCAACCTTAAGAAGAGAAGGCTCAGGTGGTATCTTCTCAATGTATATAAATATCTGCAGGGATGGTACAAAGAGGACAGAGCCAGGTTCTTTTCAGTGGTACTCAGTGACAGGACAAAAAGCAGAGGGCACTAACTGAAACACAGGATGTTCCCTCTGAACATCAGGAAACACTTTTTCACTATGAGGGTGACCGTCACATGTTGCCCAGGGAGTTTGTGGAGTCTCCCTTGTTGAAAATATTCAAACGTTGTCTGAATGTGGTCATGGGCAGCCTGCTTTAGGTGGACCTGGCCAAGTAGGGAGGCTGGACCAGATAATTTCTAGAGGTTCCTTCCAACCTCAACCATTCTGTGATTCTGCGATTCTGTGATTTACTATTGTTTATTGAATTTGATGTGCTTCATGCTATCTTGAATTCCTATAAGTTAGGAATAAGAGTCAAAGTGTTCCGGCTTTGAAATAGGTTATTCTAAAAAAATAGCACATCAGAAATCACGATGTTTGTAATTAACCTTCCAATTCTTTTTGGTATCTATACTAGAAATTTACCAAAAGTTCTGATCAATGAGTGATTTGCTCTTAAAAATTATCTAGCAAACAATATTAGTTGCCATATAGAGTCTCTTAGTTAATACACAGTATCAGCCCCTTTGGAGGAAGGAGTATATTTCTAAAAGTGTTATTAAAACCAAAGTTTAGCTTGTGGTGAAAACAATGAAATCTTAGAGACTTTCTAGTTATAAAGTTATCTACAGTTATACATGTAGCTTTAACAATCCTACAACGTGTGGGACTGTAGCTGCCCCAAGGGAAAGCTAACAGGGAAATTTTGGTATTCAATACTAATTTATGGAAAAAAATCTTTTTATGTTCTGTAATAGAGATCATATTAGGGTGATTTAATAGTTATTCTTTTTTAAGCTGTCTATATTTATGATTCAAGGTTTTCTGACTTTCTGTAATGTGCTATATTGATCTTTGTATTCACAAAAACTCTCACATTAAAGAGATCTAGTTGCATGACTCAATGAATGGTTGATGTTTGATTTATTTTATGCAGTGGTAAATTGTAACAAATACTAATATTTATCAATGGGCCAAAAATTCCCAGGTGACTTCATCTTTGGAGCAAAAATCAAAATTGAGTATTTCATACTAATGGAAATCTAGCAAAAGCACAAGAATTATAAATTTTAAGAGAAGCTTTCACGTAAAATTCCCTCTTTCCTATATTCCTGTGTTCCTCACAGCTATTCTACCATTTGCCAAGGTGATGTAAGTTACCTCTCCAACTGTGCTAAGTCAGCACAAGGAATGTCACACTTCAACTGAGCTTTAGAATGTATTAAAGAAGCATTTAAAGTTACTTCCAGTAATCCAGAATTATTATAATCTGCAGAAAAAAATCCCAATGCTACCATTGCTTCCACATTGTTTAAGATATTTTATACATAATCAGAGAAGTAATTTTTGTAGTCCTGGTCAAGACTGGTAGATCATGTAAGATTATGTGATGAATCACTATCAAATTGTGTTACAGTACATACTAACACAGGTGACTGATCTACAGGAAATAAGAAACATGGGAGAAAATGGTGAAACTCTCTAATGTCCCTTTTGCTAGTAGGAATCCATATTTCAAGACACCAACACAAATAGCTGAGGTGTAAAATAAGTGATAGCATCTCAGTAATATATGTATATTCAAAGCAACCTACAAGATTTTGTCATCTAAGACCTTGCTGCACAATGGACACTAACCTCTATCATGTACTGCAAACTGCTTTTCATGAATGTTAATCTTCTGCCATTTCTCTTGGAGCTAAGATTTCAAGTGATTTCAATAAGAATTGGTTTTGTCCCATTATCTTATTTTTTTCTTGCACTATTATAAATTCATTAGAATATATTATTACATATTTTTACAAAGCCAACAATGAGGCTAGCTCTAAATACTTTAAATATTATCCCTAGCCAGGAGATCTTTATTTCTGAATACTAAGTAGACATAGAAGAGGACAAATGATGATAGGGAAGGATTAGGGTGAAAGAACAACATTTAAATAAAGCTAAAATTTAGCAAAACTACTAATACAACATTTTATTGATAAGATTTCCATTTAAGTTTTAATAAGGTTTAAATTAATATATTTAAAATAAATATTTGCATGAAGCATAATTTGGCTGCCTTGCATGGGATTCATCTCACTTATCTTTAAACATAATAGCTGAGGTGTCTGAGCTACTTACTGTAGGCACCTCCAACATAGTCACTTCCTGAAAGTGATTAATCTGACCTGTCATGGATGTCTAATTAAGCATGAGAAAAATCATCCTCTGGGGATGTTTACATCTTTCTCCAAGGGGAGTCTTGGCTATTTAGCTCACATACAAACATTTATCTTTGAGGTACTTAGGGAAGGGATAATAAATTCCAGCAGACTCCCTTCTGCATGTATGATGTGTGAACAGGAACTTGTAAGCCAAATTTTTTTTTCAATAGCTTTCAACAGCTACTGACCATGTCCTTACTACCTGTCCCTTCACAACTAATTTATTTCTCTTTGTCTCCTTATTTCATTTTGAATAAGTTTTCATGGCAATCCCAAAATATTTCATCACTCGGTATTTATATCAAGAAAGTACTTCCAGAGGTATATTCTGTTTAGGTGTTGTTCATTTAGCTTGTAAAAGTAATTGCACCAGCTTTTCAGTTGTTTGTGTGTGTGGTTTTCCTCATCTTTATTTCAGCTTCTGTCCTATTTCAGTAGCCAAAAGTCAGAAAAGCACCTACTATTCTGGCAGTGTTTTCAACAGTGCTCATACAGATTATGACATGTTTTTCCTGCATGTGCAGCCAAAGCTTGGTCTTTTTGTGCCTTCCTATTACATTGCAAGCTCAATATCTAATTTACTGTCTACTATCCATCATCCCCAAATCTTTTTCAGCATTACAGCTTTCCAAGGCTCTCCCTCCCTTTGAATTGCATTTGAGAGTATTTTCTCCAAGATGTATTATCTTACATCTTCTATTCCGAACCACATTTCATTATTTCTCAGATGTTTCTAACTTCCCTGTAAGTTTCATCTGTATTATCTTGTTTCTTTCACTCTTGCAATCCCTAATATATGACCATACACATTTGAAATCAGCAAGTAAATTTAAGCAGAACCATAAAAAATGTCTTTGATTACATCTTGCTGTTGTCATGAATATCATGCACCATATTGCAATCTCATGGTACAACAATACCCATGTCCATGAAGCCACTGTTGTTTTTTTTTTCGTTTATGTAGGTTCAAGTGCATAAATTCTATTTTGTTCGGAGAAGATCTAATATGATTAATTTAGATATGTGATTTAGATGCCAGAACGCCTACATTTTAGGATCTTAACTCTGATGAAGGTGAGTGTGGCCCATATTATTTCTTCTAAAATACGTATCAATGAGGAAAAAAACCCTGAATGTCTCCAAAGCATCACAGGTCAAATTCTGAAAAGGGTTTGCTTTTTGCCATTAATCTCCTTGAAGTATTCGGTCAATGGCATAACTCTCACCTTACAAAGGACTTTGAAAATAATTGCAGTTTTGGTCTTGTGTGAAAAAAAAATTAAAAAAAATCGTGAGGTAGCATCCCTTTATCAGAACTGTGATACAAAATGATTTCAAAGATAATGAAATGTTAGGAGACTTCTCATATACTGTTTCCTAATACTAATGCACTTTCTGACAGAGGGACAAAACTTTTTTCTTAGTATAACATTTGATTTAAAATCTATATTTCTACTATATCATCACCTTAGCTTTCTGCTGCTGGACATCGCTTGCTCTCTTCCAAAGCAATCCCAGTCATCCAACTCACTACCAGTTTTGCAGCTCTCCCACATATTCTTTTTTTGTTTATTATTCCTCTGATAATTTTACAGTGACAATGTACATGCTCATGCATTATGACAATGAACATACACATAAAAAAATTTGAATTTTTTTCTCTGAGACTCCACATTGATCTATGGGATTTTTGCTAAGGAACACTTTCTTTTCCCTACCTGCTCTGTTTTGTTTGGTTTTTTTCCCCAAAAAATTTAAGAACATGTTAACAACAATTCTTTAACAGTATTCCCAGTAAATTCTCACAATTTCACGGCACCCTAAATTCTAAAACAATCGAGTTAAAGACCTTGTTGAGTGACTTTTAGAAATCACAGCAAACTCTCTCAACTCCATCTTCACCAGGAAAATGCTAACTTACTCTCTCAAAGCAACTGATTTGTTGTATGAAGCATTTATAATATCCATATAATTTTTTAAAAGACAGAAGTATTGCCTTTACTGTTAGATTTACGTGTTTACTAATTTTGTTCTTGAATATAATTTATATATATTTAGGTAAATTTTACACCTATCTGCAGTTCTCTGGATGCTCACTAGAACCGCTTCTAAAACTTGATGTCATGTTTGACCCCTTCTTTTCTTGTACATCAAGACAGTACTACAAGCAGCAGAGCCAATAGTCTGACTATTACCTAACTGAATTCCTTTAGAACATTTGAGTGAATACAACCTAGTTCTAGTGATGGTTACAGTGCTTTTGGAGGGTGTCTTTTCTGTAACATCTTCTCATCACACTTTGATAAGAAGAAGGTAGAGGAATCAGCACATGGTTTACTTGCAGCCGTTCTCATAGTTGTAAAGTGCTTGTCAAAGTCACTCTGTTGAGAGGTAGTACATTGGGATTTAATATGCTAAAGTATATGGAACATGTTAGCAGAGAAAGGAGTGGGAAAAAATCAGTTTGCATAACTGAACTTAAGGGAGGTCAATCTCAGCAGGATGTTTTAATCTTCGACTTTTTGATTCTGTCATTGATGGTAGTACATATATGAAGTTATCTGCTTAAAGTAGAAAAACTAGAGGGTTATTTTGCCTTTCTGTGTTAACTTAAAGAAAAGCAGCTTGTTATTCTTACATATGACTGACAAAATTAGTCTTTTGTGTAACTAGTGCAAACAATATAGCTGTGACGGTTTTACAATTATCAGTTATATTGAAGCACATACTGTCTTTCCAGAAATTAGAAAAAAAATTACTAGGAATAAGAAAGAAAACAAATGTCTTTCACAAGTACAGAGTTTACTTGTTTGCTGGGGTAAAAGTGTAATAATTCTTCTTTTGCTTTATATCTAGTTCTCCTGTGTTCCTTCATCCTCAGATCACATAATTTAAAGGTTCCAGGTACATGTTAGGATTTGAGTAGGTTTAAAGTTTAACAAATTCCTACTGAGACTGAGAAAACGAAGAATGTATCTTGAAGGCAAGGGAAACATATGCCTGTCATGCATCCTGGCGAGCACAGAACTTAAATGACTTCTCTAGTTTTAAAAGTGACAGTATCACATCAAGATAAAAGTGATTACTTTGATAACCAGTCCCCCAAACATTTATGGTTTACCACATTGAGTACGAGGAGGCATGCAGAGTTTCTCTTTTTTATGTTTGCAAAACACCGTGCAGAGATAATCTCCAGAGAAAGGATAAAAATCTGCTTCTCCAAGATGGCAGAAAATAGCTGTGTGTATTTTGTCTCTTGTTAATAATGAAAAACTGAGAAGAAATATACTATCACTGCAGAAGAGTGTGAAAAAGCACAGATGTAACCTCTGAAATCAAACAGGGAGACAGAAAAAGAACTCTCCCTAGCTCAGTAATTTTTGGCTGCTTACCATAGGGTTAGGATTTGCACCAGCATTTACACTATTTCAAGTTTTGGATATTTCCCATCAATCTTCTCATGTCAATGAGAGTAAAAAATGCTCCTGAACAGCCAGAACTTTACACAAACAAGGTGATCTTTACTCCATTTAATTTCTTTTAGGTGAATCCTTTACTGGATGCAGCGGGG
>VWZZ01002559.1:0-11486 GCA_013399095.1 Psophia crepitans | reverse complement strand
TTTAATTTCGCACAAACCCCCAAGAAAAATCAAAGCAGTATGTGTACCCTGAAGTGACAGCAATCTGTTGATAAACCACATTACTCAGAACCATAGAATGGTTTGGGTTGGAAGGGACCTTAAAGATCACCTTGTTCCAACCCTTTTGCCATGAGCAGGGACACCCTCCACTAGACCACGTTGCCCAAAGCCCCATCCATCCTGGCCTTGAACACTTCCAGGGATCCAGGGGCAGCCACAACTTCTCTGGACATCCAGTTCCAGTGTCTCACCACTCTCAAAGTAAAGAATTTCTTCCTGATATCTAATATCCTATATATCAAATATACCTTCTTTCAGTTTAAAACCATTGCCCCTTGTCCTGTCACTGTCTGATAAAAAGTCCCTCTCCATCTTTCCTGTAGGTCCCCTTTAACTACTGGAAGGCCACTGTAAGGTCTCCACAGAGCCTTGTCTTCTGCAGGCTAAAAAGCCAAACTCAAAAGCCTCTTCTCACAGGGAAGGTGCTCCAGCTCCCTGATCATTTCTGTGGTATCCTCTGGACCCATTTGAGCATGTCCATGTGTTTCTTGTGCTGGGGACTCAGAGCTGAACACAGTACTCCTGGTGAGGTCCCACAAGAGCAGAGTAGAGAGGCAGAATCATCTCCCTCAACGTGCTGATCACGCTTCTTTTGATGCAGCCCAGGACACGGTTAGCTTTCTGGGCTGCTAGCACACACTGCCGACTCCTGTTGAGCTTCTCATCCACCAATATCCTCAACTCCTTCTCTGCAGGGCTGCTCTCAATCCACTCCTCATCTAGCCTGTATCCGTGTTTGTGATTGCCCCAACTCAGCTGCAGGACCGTACACCTTGTTGAACTTCATGTGGTTCACACGGCTCCACCTCTCAAGCCTGTGAAGATTCATCTGGATGGCATCCCTTCGCTCTAGAGTATCAACTGTACCACTCAGCTTGGCATCATCTGCAAATTTGGTGAGAGTGCACTCAATCCCACTGTCCATGTCACTGACAAAGATGTTAAACAGCAGTGGTCCCAATACCCGTCCCTGAGGAACACTATTCATCACTGATCTCCACCAGTTACGGCAACTCTTTGAGTGCGACCATCCAGCCAATTCCTTTTCCACCAAGTGGTCCACCCATCAAATCCAAGTCTTCATTTTAGAGACAAGGATGCTGTGTGGGACAGTATCAAATGCTTTTTACAAGTCAAAGTAGATGACATCAGTTGCCCTTCCCTTATCCACCAACACTGTAACCCTGTTGTAGAAGGCCACCAAATTTGCCAGGTACTATTTGCCCTTAGTAAAGCCATGTTGGCTGCCACCAATCACAGCTCTGTTTTCCATGTGCCTGACCATAGTTTCCAGGAGAATCTGCTCCATGATCTTGCCAGGCACAGAGGTGAGACTGATCAGCTGAAATTACTTCCTCTGTCAAACTAATGATCTTCTAAAAGAAACATTAATGCAGTGCAAGAGACCCTTGTTCAGAAGTTTGTAGCTACAGGAACAGTCAGCATGCTTAAGGTGATTGCCATGGAGTGATACACTGAAAGCTTGGTTAGGGATATTCAAATTCATTGCAATTTAAACACAGGGTCCTGCCAGGCCACCCCAGTTACACTACAGAGCAGACCTGTGGAAGCTGGAGTTCCATTCCCCAGAAAGTGGCTCCAAAACTTTACTCAGAGCAAAAATAAAGACACGTGGAAAACTAACTGTACCAAAATGCCCTTGCAGTGGCTTGTGGAAGGTGCTGGGAAACTTGAGCCATGAAGATACAGCTGATAGCTCTGAAGTACAGAGCTCTTGGGAGTTTGGGACCTGTGTCACCTGTAATCACCGGCCCGTGCAATGGAGGTATACTATTGGATGAGATTATGGAGGGCTTTGTTGAGCAATGCCCCAGTTCTCTAAGCCCTGTGAAAGAGAGACATTGTGGAGGGACTGGGAAGAACGCGGCAATTGATTACGGCTGCTTGGGCTGCTGGAGTATGGGCTGCTGGATTGTGCTTACAAGTGCGGGAAGAGGGAGTCTGTGAAGGTCATGATCACTGATACAACTGCCTAAAAACTCCATCTATGTCCTTGTAATATCACCTGGTAACCGGTAGGACATCCTGCTGATCGAAAAGTGACCTGTATGTTCTGAGGTGCATACTGGAAAGCCACCATGTGATCAGAGGCATAGCTAAGGGTAATGCCAAGAGTCCAGTGTGATGCTTGACATCAAAAGAAATGTCAGGAGAGAGTTCTTCATGCTCCCATCTTACATGCTGGTATGTATGGAAGCTCCTGGGGAAAAAAGCATGGAGGATATAATAGAGTGGGATAGAAGACCCTTCAGAGATCTAGGATAGCAAGTTACAAAATTGTGAGCGCGGATCAGAGCTCAGTTAATGTTGCAGCATATGGGGCAAGTTTAAGGGAAAAAAAGCTGTTTGGTGTATTTTACTCCTTGAATGAGGAAAATGACTATGCTGTATCAAACGAGTATTGTTCATGACATGGTTTGGTTCTGGATGAAGTCATACTGCTGTTGAAGCCCTGGTTCATTCCCTAAGTGTGTTGCTTTTTGCTTGTAGAATGTCAATATTTTGTTTATATACTGAGGTACAGAGAATCACTCTGCTATGATTTTCTTGATTTTATGTTTTGCAGGAACAAGACATGAAGTTGTAACAAGAGTATGTTCAGATTTTTATAACAACACTTAAAGCTGAATTTGGAGAGATGGACTGCAGAGTTCGCAATATGAGTGACTTGTAATTAAAGAACAGTTGCCATTTGTGGGAGGCCTGGATCTGGGGGGCTGTGCAGAGGCTGCCAAAGGAGGAATGACATGCAGAGGATCCCCAAGCAGCAGATGCTGACTTGGATAACCTCAGGGCTACCACAAGAGGACTGTCACGCACGTTGTCCTGGTGTTACACACCCATCAGATGAGTGAACAGAGGAGGATGTCCGCAGATCACCTGAGAGACTGAGGGATTTACTGCCTATGAGGGCTTGGGACTCATTATGGCATGCCAGGAAGACCGTTTTGAGATTGCAAGAAAATTTACTGAGGTGTGTTTGGAGAGGTCATCAAAGGCAGGAAAGGAGGGGAATGAAGGTGAGTTGGGGACAAGCAAGCATGGGGAAACAAGAACAGTGGATAAATGGGAAAGTAATGTATAAACGGGTGGTAAGTAGGCTTAACTGGTTACATTCTCCTGTGCCTGATCACTACACTCTGTCCTCTCTTCTTGTTGAGCTCCATTTATAACTGTGGAGACTTTACAGCAGCCTTCCAGTACTATTCTGCATGCAAGTGTATGGAGGTCTAAGAACCTGCAACTGGAGAGGGAACCGTGGGTCACAGGGGATCATATACCTGGGTTTCCAGTGATAGGACAGACTGAAGTGTGTGTATGCATACGTATGTCAGTATATATAATCTCCAAAGTGGTTTTGCAGAGAAAATATTTAAAATACTCCTGTACATATACAAAACCAGATTACCCCTTATCAAAAAGCATCCCAGGAACTGTTTAAAAATTAATGTTTTCAGTTTTGTTTGTTTACTTTCATGCATCCAGATGTTTTGAAGCACCTTTCATTTAGTTCCACATTAGACATACACTTAGTTGGGATGAATTATTCTCACCAAAAGTTAGCCACACAACATAATTCAGAGGTAATGAAAAGAGAGAAGTAAATATGGAATTCAATTAATTCAACTTTTCCTTAGAGCATTGCTTCATCTAACACAGGGAGCATCAGGCATTTCCTTTGAGCAAGTGGAGGTCTTGTCCTTTACTATTACCCACATAAAGGCAAAATTTTAGGTTTTGAGGTGAATAAGAGGTAATAAAAATCTCTTGAAAAACCCTTCTGTAGCATTTACGCTCCAATGTGTAAATCTCACCTACNTGTTATTCCTCTTTGGCGGGAGGGTATAGACCCATAACTTGCATTTGCGAAAATGTGTCCCTGAAGATTTTTGTCTGATCACTTTTCCCACCCCACTACAACACAGTCCATCTCCAGCCTCTTCTGTTCTGATTGTAAAATTTATTTCCTTCAAGTTCTTAAGTTCTCTCTCCTCCCAACCCCAACCTGGCCATAATTATGTCCAGGACACTAGCAACACTCAGTTTAGCTCCCCAGCCTCTTCCAAAACATGTGACTGTTGTTCTGCCAACAGTCCCGCTAATTTGTAGTGCTCTAACTAATGTTTTCTTCAGTTTAATCCACAGTTGCAATCCCATCACCCAAATCTCCCATTCCCTCTTGGTGAGTCCTGTGGTGGCCTCTCTCACTGCTAACATGCTCTCATTGTTGCTTATCTGCATGCTGTAAGCATACACATGGTATGTGTGACTCCCTGACAGGAAGCTGTGGTGAGCTGGGGGTTGGCCTCTTCTCGCAGATGACTAGCAATAGGACAAGAGGGAACGGCCGCAAGTTGTGCCAGGGGAGATTCAGGTTGGAGATGAGGAGAAATTTCTTGGAAAGAGTGGTCAGGCCTTGGAATGGGTTGTCCAGGGAGGGAGGGAGTCACTGTCCCTGGGGGTGTTTAAGGACAGGTTGGATGTGGTGCTTAGGGACATGGTTTAGTGAGTAATAGGTGGTAGGGGAACGATTGGACTAGATGATTCTGGAGGTCTCTTCCAACCTTAATGATTCTGTGATTCTGTGATTCTGTGGTGGCTGAGGCACTCATTTCCCTCTTGGAGGAGCTGTAGCGATTCAGCTTATACAGGGGAGCTGAGGAAAGCACAGGAAGCTTCTGGATAGAAAATGTTACTCATTACACAGCACGGAACCTTCACTCAACAGGAAAGAGCGGCCATCTCCCAGGTTCGTGATCCCCTTCCCTAGAAATATAGAATCATGAAATCAGACATAGACTTACGGGATGAGATTTACTTCACCTAAATTTAGGTGTGGAAGATACAGTTGTCTATTTATGACCAATTGTTTTAAGTTTTTATTAGATTAAGTGGAAATTAGTCGATGCTTAGATTGATATATCTTGAGTTTATTCTCATATAAAGTTAAAACATATCCAAATCTGTATGCCAAAATCTATTCTTTTTGTACAGTGGTAAAGAATATCAGAGTGTTCCATCAACATCACCAGATTACTTACAGTTAATTAATCTTAACCATACCAGAATTTAGAGCAGCTCCAACCTCATCAATCTTATTGGCAATAAACTGGCCAGATTAACAGTAAAGAAAGCAAAGAATATGATGCAGAGAAAGAACACGCAGTAAAAAGTAAACTCATCCAGCCCCTACACCGGCTGGTCTCCCACTGGTATATATATACTTGCAATATGACTCACAAGTTTGTCTCTAACCAATCACAATCACAGAAATGAACTCATGGTTTAGAGCAGAAAGAACCATCACTGATTGTGTGAATGAATTATTCTCCTAATTTTGGTTCGTATTAAATGATGAAACTCTGGGTGGTGCAACCTCTAATCATCACCCTCCTCCAGGCATCAATACACACATATGTACATTCACAAAACCAATATTTTACTGAATAACCTTTATGCTTGAGGATCGCATATTACAGTTTCCTGGATCACAAGGGTGCTAATAAAGGTGAGGAATTTTGTGAGACTCTTCTCGCCCTCACTGTTCCATCTATTATACTGGGTAGTTTGATTTTGTTAATATTGAACTGCAATGGTTAGATTTACTTCAAAAGAGAATGACAATTTTATTGAGATTAGCCTTGGTAAATGTTAGGATTCATCTAAACTAATCTTGCTTGTCTAATTGCTTTTTAGGTCTTAATTAACAATCCATATTCCTGAGAGGAATAAAATCCTCCAAAGCATGATTTTATTTTTCGTAGAAAAGAAATCTAGGACTGCTACACTTGAATCTCCCTCTGCAGATCCGTGTCTCTGATCAGTGGTTGTAAGGAAGTGTATTGACTCGGTACATGTTGGCATCACGAGTATCTGAAGGTAACAGATAAAAGCTAGCCTCAGGGCCCAAATTTCAGTCTGGATTTTGTCTTTTCACATGAGCTTGAATCTGTAATATAGATCAATGAAACAAAATGCCCAGGTAAATTTCAAGCCACAATTACTCTTCCTTTTTTTTTTTTTTAATTTGTATTTGTTATGCACTGAAGCTAAATGAAAAGTCTGGGTTTTTTTAAACAGAATGAGAGAGTGAAACTAGTCATGTAATTGCTGTGTTAGGGGACATTGGGGGATTGTTGCTGGGGATGTAAGACCCAAGGGAAACATTCTGAAATGTTCATTTGATCAAGGAGCTTTAGAGACAGGCATACACAACATTTTTGTAACAGACCCAGCTAGCTGTGGACAGGGTATTGAGTGCAAGCCTGCCTCTGATTATTCTCGTTATCTGTTACTCAATTTTTGTCTGGGCATTCCCATGGAAGAGGGAAATTGGACAGTGGTCACTGAGTTCATCTTTCTGAGATTCACGAGTTGGCCAAATCTACAGGTAGTGCTTTTCACACTTTTTCTTACCATTTATCTTCTCTCACTTGCGGGTAATGGGCTTATTGTCATCATCATTTTAGTTGATTCACGTCTTCACAGTGCCATGTACTTCTTCATTAGCAACCTCTCAGTAGTGGAAACCTGGTACACAACAGTCACAGTCCCTAAGATGTTAGGCAACTTCTTGATGGAGAAACGCACCATCTCTACCTCAAGCTGCATCGCTCAATATTACTTCTTCTTCTCTCTTGCTGCCACTGAACTGTTCCTCCTTACGGTCATGGCATACGACCGCTACCTGGCCATCTGTAAACCATTACACTACTCCACTATCATGAACGCAAAGACCTGCCGTAACTTAGCCACAACCTGTTGGTTGTCAGGATTCATCTGTCCTATTTTTTCTTCCACCTTGTTCTCCAGGATTTCCTTCTGCACTAAAAAAATCAACCATTTCTTCTGTGATGCTGATCAGCTGTTCCGACTTGCATGCAGTGACACATACAGAATACAAGTTGTGGGCTACACTTTCAGCACCATCATTATAATGTCCTCTGTTCTTTTCATCATGACTTCGTACCTCCAAATCATCGTGACAATCCTGAAGGTAACATCAGGTGCTGGAGGCAAAAAGACATTTTCTACCTGTGCCTCACATCTCTCTGTGGTCACCATCTATTTTGGGACTCTTATCTTTATGTATGTCCGGCCTGCAGTGAAATACGAGTCTAATACCAATAAAGTGGTGGCTGTTTTTTATTCCGTAATTACACCCTTGCTGAATCCAGTGATATACACACTAAGGAATCAGGATATGAAAATGGCCATAGTGAAAACCTTCCTAAGGAATGAAAGTTAAGTTTTGGAATTTTCAGCTTCTCCTCTCGGATGCTTGCTGTAGGGATTAAAGCATTTGTATTAAAGGCTGAAGTAAAAATTTTTGTCTCCTCTTTTGGTTGGGCTAAAATGCAAGTCATGGTTTAGACCACTCATCTATACATGCATGCATCTGTGTCTGGAAAAGGTATTGAACTCACCCAAAGTCTGCCATCCAGTTTAACACTGCATGAATTAGCTGATTTATTTTGTAAGGTAAGTTCTTTTGCTTTATGACTTTTCAGGTGAGTGTACAAAATAAACATGTGAAGTATAAAAGGGCTCATTCTAAGCTTATGTAAAATTCTCATCTGAAAATTAATTAACAGTAGATGCAAGAGAATTAACATAAGTAGGCAGGTCTCACAAATGTAAGAAAGATGATGTTCATGCTGTATCATCATGGTCATATTAGTTTCTCCATTTTATTTTTAGTAATATCCTACAGTTTGATTCAGCTGCCCAAGAATCTGTGCCTAGCACTATTTTGGGGTATCTTAGCACGTGCTGTCTGCTGCCATTAGAGGAATGCTGTAGATTACTCGAGATATCTACATCTGAATGGCAGATACAACACAGGAGCTACAACCTCCGACCCTTCTGGAAGGGCAGATGAAGGCTCAGTAGGGTATCCTGGAGCATCTCATATGACACTAAGTGCTTATGTTCAGGCACGCTCCTATTCTGCTGGTTCCCCTGAACCGTACCCACTACTCTTTTGCCTGTATTGAATAGATCTTCAAATGTAGCTGGAGTTTGGTTGCTGCTTCATTTCTACATTCCCATAGCTCATTACCATTTTCCACGTATACGTATCCAGCTGGGGTGCCCTCTCAGCATATGGGAGAACGATGTCCTTCTGTAATAACAGCTACAGGTGAGACAGTATATCCTAGAATATCTCAGCTGTCTATGTGACGCCTAGAATATCTAGGTGCCTATGTTTAGGCAGCAGTACTACACCCATGAACCAGGTACAGATTAACTAGGTACAGTCGGTCACTGAGGCTGAATTCTGCTTTTCATATTCATGCAGATGTCATTGGTGAGATGTATGAGGTAAATTGATGAGATGCTTTTGCATGTGGGCTACTTGCATTTCCTGAAGCAGGAGCTTTGGCAGGGAATGGCATGCCTCCTCTCCACTCATTGTATTGGAGTAGCAATAGGCAGCTAAATAGGGGTGTTTCTGTATGTAGGTTCAGTCCAGTGGTGGAAACCAGTGGTTGGAGAAGTTTTTGGGGACAGGAAGAGTACTGTAAAGCTCAAGAAAGTGACTGTGAGTCTAAGGGATAAAGGTCAAGGCTACCTTCCTGTAGCAGTTGCTCAAAAGTTAACAGCTGTATTAATGACCTGGACAGAAAGTTTTTGGACTAGGGGAAAGCAATCAATGTGCTGAAGGGCAGGATGACTGTTCAGAAGGACCTCAACAAGCTGGAAAAATGAATCTTATGAAGTTCAGCAAATGTAAAGTCTGTATACATGGGATAGAATAATGCTGTAAAACTGGACAGATTAGGGACTATCTAGGAAGTAACTCTGCAGAAAACGTCCTGGGGTCCTGGTGGATTACAGCCTGAGCATGTGTCAATTGTGTGTCCTTGCAGCAAAGGCCAAGCACATCCTTGGCTGTCTTATCAAGAATGCAATGAGCAGGTTGAGTAACAATTTCTACCCTACAATCCCTACCTATGAGCCTGCAGCTGGAGTTGTGTGCCCAGATGCATAATATCTTTCTTGTGTGTATAGGAAGTTATTTGAATACTTGAGCAAGACCATTGGAAAGCCATCAAAGATAATTAGGGGGGTAGAGCACAGACTGTTGCAGGAGACACTAAGGGAGCAGGGCTTGTTCAGACTGAAGAAGAGAAGATTAAAGGGAGATTGTATTGCTTTCTCTCCTACCTAATGGAGGGTGTGGAGAAGACAAAGGCAAGGTTTGCCTCTTTCAGAGTGCACAGTGGAACGAGAAGGTGCAAAGGACCGGTCGTGAGTGGTGTTCCCCAGGGGTCGGTGTTGGGGCCCATCCTCTTCAACATCTCTGTTGATGATTTGGATGAGGGAGTTGAGTGGGACCCATAACTTCCTGAATTGGCTGCTGGTGGTCAGGTGGGGTATACCTGGGGCTCTGAAGTTGTACTTTATGCCTGTGTGTGGGTAAGTAAACATTGAAGTTAGGGAAGATTAATTTCTCACTGCCTGCCATCTACAGATACCTACAAGTTATCTGTTTCCCAGGTTGTGATCTTAGGTCCTTCTACAATCGGAGGAGAAATCACATTCAGGGTTTAGTTGATGTTTTTGGTAGATCTCTCTGAGACTTGTATGTTCCATTCTGACAGTTCTGTTGCGCCTCTGCTAAAATGCTGACAAATCTTCATGGATTCAGTTTCCACATATCCTCACATCAACTGCATGGCTCAACAGTAGCAGAAGAGACCCTCCTTCATGAAATGTAAAATGAACAAGATAAAACCACACACACACAAAAAACCCCAACCCTCAAACAAAAAAACCCAAACAAACAAAGCCAGAACAAGCCCATCTTCATCCTTCTCCCGTCTCCCACCCTGTCTCTGTCTTGGTAGATTGGAGAGTTCATTTTTTTTTAGAGATATTTGGCTCAGACTCCTAGAAGTAGCTTCCACCTTTTAAAAAGACAATGAATAAACCAAAGTCTCAAAAAGGGAGTGATAATAAGCCTAATTACTCTTAGGTGCATACAGAGGCTTACTGAAATTCAGTCTTTTATTCTTAAATGTAGGAGTGCATTGGAACAGCAAATCGAGGAGCTCTGTGGTGGCATTTTTATGTGGAGAGCCCTGCTTTCATTCAGTAAAATACAGTGAGGTCCTACCAAGAGGATGCCTAATGCAACTTCTAATCTTTTGCAGAGGCTTGGAACCTGCTGTCTATCCCTCTGAACAGTCCATGAACAATGACAACCAGTCTTTCCTAGGAAATACGACTACCTGCAATAACATATCCTTTACCAAGTTCCATTAGTGCCAAGTGCTGAAGAAAACAAACACACAAACAAAACAAACTCTGTTTACACTTAATAGCAGAGAACATAAATTGTCCCTTAAGTTCCCCCTGTAAGAAAAGTAAAAATATACTGTTAAAATTGTTTTTTCTGTCTTTTCTGCATGGCAGCTTAGCTTTAGCAGGATGCCTAGAGAACGCTGTAGCCCATGTGTACACTACACCATTAACAGTGAGAGTACTACAGGTTTCAGTCCCATCAATATGCAGGTGCAAGACTCTCTTGCAGTCTTGGCTGTTTCCCAAGTGCCACTTAAATAAGGTCATAATGACCCCCTCTCTGCTTCTGGTGTCTAACTGTGGTTTTAATAACTGCATTTTCTGTGACTTTTTTCTGCAAAGCTTTTTTGTATGTTTCTGCCATATTCAATGGACGTAGTTTTGATTGGCTGTTCCATGGCGTTTTAATAAGGTACATCACCAGAAAGAAAAGGACACAGTATTCTGTTAGGTCCTAATCCTAAATTAGGAATTTAGAGTAGGATAGACAACCTATTCTCAAGCAGCATCTGTTTCTCTTCATTACCTACTGAAAAAGGACAGCTAGTTAAAATGCAAAAGTCTTTACTGCACTTTTCTGAAGACACAAGTGTTGCAAAGGTGCAGAAGGCCTTGAATGAGGGCAGTGTGAGAGGTGAGGAGAGCAGGGAATGGTCTTTTCCACGGATGTTGCTCAGGGCAGGAGGAGGATTACAAAGATTAAAGGGGCCTCTTCCTCCTGGGGCAAATGATGGCTTAACAGCATCCCTGCACCAGCTGAGATGAGCAAGAGCAACTCATTTCCACTGAGCACAGTCCAAGACAAACCTCCAAGCACACTGCGGGCACCTCTGCCACCTACCCAAGTGTGCAAGAGGTTTTCAATAGGGTCTGAGGAAAGAGGTCTCACACACACACAGGTACACACAAGCATACATGTACACGCACACACAAACGTGCGCTCATGCACACTCAGAGGCTGTTGGAGATCTGGTTCTTTTGAGGATCTTCTCAGTCCTCAGGATGTCCTGGCACTGGATGGGCTGGCACTGGAGATGGCATTCTCCACAGCATTCTCCCACAGCATTCTCCTG
>VWZZ01002558.1:889675-913488 GCA_013399095.1 Psophia crepitans | reverse complement strand
TGATTCTGTGATTCTGTAATGGGAATGAATCTGAGAAAAGGCAGTTGTCAACATGAAACTAATATCCTGAACTTCTCTCTAGACTCTGCCACTTACTTTTCAACATATAACTAAGTGTTTTCTAATTTAAAAAATATTGCATCCACTGCCTCACATTAAAAGCTCCAAGTCATCATCACACTTCTGTATTTTTGTTTGTGTGCATGTTTACCTTGGCGTCTATCTCATGCCTCGGTAACGTGGTTTCCCTGATTCCAAAACTTGGGTTTTGAACAAAAACTAAACCCCCTTAAACACCAAATGTTTATTTTTAGCAAAACACAGATGCATTTCTTTCATATTATCTTCAGTTTTAGTAACATCCATCAAAGTTAAATCAGAAGGCCACGCTTGCACTGCTGTTCCAGGCTGCACGGGTTACTGGATACAGGGACACGGTATCGCAGTCCAGCAAAACAACATCTGCTACTGTGATTAGAATTACATCGATGCTGGTAGAGAAATGGCTATAAAACACTTTGAAGATGAAGTGTCATATGCAAAGGATAATTGTATGCAAATATCTAACAAAATTACACACAGATTCCATCTTCATACAGTTTCTTCTCTGCCAAATACCTTATCAAAATCCCCAAGATTTTGTTTAGAAATGTAGGGCTAAATGTGTCGCTTTTGCAAAGACAGATGAATATAAACCAGTGAAATTATGAAGGTGACCATTCCCGTTTACCGAGCGTGGTTCAAAGGACAGAGGGTAGATCTGTACAGCTACAAGCCTGCGATCATGTGTTGCCACACTAGCCTCCGTTTGGCGTATTTGGTCCCCACAGAATACCACAATGTGTGTCTAAGGACTCCACAAGCTAATAAAATGCAGGGAGCTCTTTGGAGGTCACATGATATGCTTTCTGTTGTTAATGTTATGTAAATATATAGCTGAACTGGGCGAAGGACCCTGTGTCTGAACTTTGCAAGCGTCCAGAATGCAGCTCACAGTCCTTGTGTACTGGCAGACACAAAGCATGACCACCCAGGCGCTGAGGACGAAGCTCACTGAGGAGCTACAAATGCAGGCTGCAGCTGGAGAACCAGCCAAGCTCATCACAGGAGAAGGAACTGTTCTGAGAACAATTTCGTCATGGAACCGCTGAAGTCCAGAGAAAGCAGTTAGCAACAGCTGCCAAAAAAAGCAGCATCAAGCTCTCGTCTGCAATGGAGTTCAGATGACATGCTTCCAGCCTCCATCTTCATGCGCATGTGTGTACGTATGCACACGATATTGCATTAGCTCATGTAATGACTGAGGGGGAGGGTGCCTGAAATAATCATAGTATCGTAGAATCATAGAATCATTAAGGTTGGAAGAGACCTCAAGGATCATCTAGTCCAATCGTCCCCCTACCACCTATTACCCACTAAACCATGTCCCTAAGTACCACATGTTTTATTATCCTTTTATACATATATTTAAAAAAAAATAAATAATAAAAAAAAACCCACCACAGAGGGAAGAGAAAAAAGAAATCTGTGTTGCTGTGGTCAGTGTTTACTGATCCCTGACATGTGACCTTCCTAATATAAAATACAGGTTCTTAATGGTGGCCCTCATATGATAGTGTAATTGTAGAATCAATTCACTGTGAGCACAGTAGAAGTCAAGAAATTTTTCCAGCTGCTATTTTCATGATCAGATAGGCAAGATTTACTATCAACAGAGCACAAAATCTTAACAATTTCTTTGTGCAGCACCCTGCACAAAACCCCCAATCTTTCTTTACTTCTCACACTGGAAAATGTCTATTAAATTTAATCTTCCTCAAACATGGGGCAACCTCCATCTTAAGCTGGGAATTTGGTATTTAAGATTTGCAAGCAGTGACAAGCCTTCAAGAAGTCTACAGCACAGTTTGGAAGAAAAACCTTAGGACTTTCTGACTTCTAATACTCTTTTCTACTTAAATCTTTGTCTCCTCCAGTTACTCATCGGGCTTCAGTACTTGTCCAGTCCCAGATTTAGTCATCTGAAATGCAAGTGTTTAGCAGAAATTGTCTTGGATGGGGAAAGACTCGAATTTCTATAAGATAACTGATTCTGCCTATTGAAATAATGTCCCTTCAAGAGTAATGAACACTTGATTAAGGTACTTATCTTTGTCCTTCAGTTATAGAAGAGATTTTGAGAACCAGTCATGCCTAACATCAGGTGAGATGAATGTTACTTTTCCAAATTTACGCTCAGGTTACAAGCAAACTTTCATACCTTGTAAATTTACGCTGGCCAAGTAATTCCTCAGACAATGCTCTTTTTGCTTATTCCATTCCACTTATATCTGAATTATTCACTGTGTTGCACTTTATAAACATTTACAGTTGATAAAGTTGAACAAATAACAGTTTGCGTGCTATGAATGTGGGCTTGTCGGCCAATTCTAATACCAGGGGTACAGGGAAAAAACTTCTTCACTTTCCCTTCAGGATATTAATGGGAAATATAGTTATGGGAGGAACATTTTTCTGCTGAAGAGTAGTATTCAATGCATAAACAATTCACTTTGCACAGGAACCTGAAGCTAAAATTAATGTTCCGTTAGGAAAATATTTATAGCAAAATGTACAATAACTGTAGCTATTTTTCCCTCTAACTCTTTGTTGTCATAAAAAAACCTTTTGACTTTTTTTTATATTAGAAATCATTTTGTCAGAAGGGGGGGAAACACACCACAGAAATAGAAAACTATAAAAATAAAAAGCCTAACTGAAGAAGAAAGTTATGAAATTATATGAAATACTCTAAAAATATTTTTTAAAATGGGTTTAATATTGGGAGAAAAGAAAATTTGTGTCAAAATTTCTTAGGAAAACTTGTTTATCATCCTTTGAAATGCTTTGAAAACTGACAGCCAGAGAGCTGCCCTTGCACTCCATGAAGGAATGTTTTCCTGAGATATTCTAAGTGGGATTCCTCCATTCAGGTCACAAAATGAGGTTTAATGATGTTCTTTTTCTAAGACAATGGAGATCAGTAGCGTACAACAAGGGTCATGATATTAGCAAAACTCTGTCTCCATCTGCATGAAATCATCACTTCCAAAGAGTCACTGATCTTTCATTTCTTTTTGAGTCCTTGTACTGAGGTGAAAATAGTGTGACAAACAAACACAGGTCAACATACAGAGCTACAAATAAGGGAAGACATCACTAGTTGGGATAGCACCTTTCTTCAAGAGTGAAGACACACGTAAAACCCTTCTCTCACCTCGATCTTTTTTATGGTTCCCAGAACCTTGATGTTTTTACAGTCATGGACTTGGCCTGGGAGTTGAGCACGTGGACATGTCACTCCTACAGGACAAGGGGCATCTATTCCAGCCTTCAAACACATCTAGTGTAAGTTTTGCTGCATACTGCAACAGCTAGCTCCCTGTACTCTATCTAGCTGATCGGAAGTGAACTGTGGGAACCCTGTAGTGCCCTCGGTGAAATGTTGAATACACAACACAGCTGCCGTCCTTGCGCTCTCTGAGCACGCAGACACCAGCCTCCTGCTTGGAGATGGATGTTCGCACTACTCCCAAAGCACTAAGGCAGTGTGAAGGGTCTGGCATCTACTGATGAGAGATACCAGCAGCTGTGTTTTCTTTGACACTGAACTGTCCCAGCAATGAGGCCACTTGACAATTTGCTTTAGAACTGTGTTTTTAACTAAATATATATTTTTTTCTAAGAACAAGGCAGTATTCTCAAAAAAAAAATCTGAAAAATTGAAATTAAATTTCAAAAAAATCTTCAAATATTGAAGACTGAATTTTTTTACAAAACCTTGCAATTTTCCACTGAGTGCATCAGCAAAAATAAGTTAATTTTCACTTTGCATTGTGAGTGTAAAAGGTGCAGTCCAGAACAGCAAATGATAGGCTCATTCCATGACCTCTCTGGAAAATGAGCTACCAGGAAGAAAAAAGTTGCTTATGAGCCACAAAGCCCCTGCTTAAACACTCTTTGGGAGTTTAGACAGAGCAAGGCCTTCGGGGCTTGGCTTTGGAACATACGAACTTCCAGTAAGTAGAAAAAACTGTCAAGAAAAAACATGTGAGTTTAATGTAAATTATTATATTCAGTCTCCCATGTTTGAACATTTTTTCTAGTGTGAAAGGCTTTCTTTAAGCAGAAAGTGACTAACCTGGTGCATTTTAGATCCTAACCCAAGGGAATACACCCCCTCCCATCCACACAGTGAAACCACGTCTCTGCCGTTAACGACTGCACGGAGAGTAAGAGCCTCTTGCGCGTCTCCTGTTGCACTGCAGGGAGAATTCAGGACTTGCACACAAAAGCAGATGATTTCTGTTCCAGGACCACGATCCTTTTTCAGCTGGCTGCTGCGCTGATAGTCACATTTGCTTTGTAACCGAAGCGTACTGGAAAGCTTCCCCAGTTTGATTATCCCTTCCAGAGCTGGTGAAAGCATGCATCTTTTTTTTTTACCAAGTTATCTTGTTTAATCAGGACTAAGTAAACATATTACACACTAATAATAAAATCACTGGAAATTCTCTACTTAATCTCTCTGATTTTCTTTAAAGGGTTCAAACAAAGACCAGCAGAATCTCTAATCTTGTGATCAACATAGTTACATCACCAGCAGTCTCTGTTTTATCTGTTTACGGATCAAGCTAATGTTGTTAGAGGGTGGTGACATTAACTGTTACTGTGTCAGGAGATAGTGCAATTGCATTAGGCAGGCCGAAATTTGCTGTCACTTCTGGTTGCAATTGCTTAGAGGAAACTCCAGTGATTATTTTTAACACCACAAGACGTGATTGTGGCCAAGTTTGGAGCGGCAGATCACAGTGCTGCCACTGAAGGAGCTACAGGAGCCTGTGATAAAGCTTTCAGCCATGCAGGAGAAGCCCCTCAGCTGCAATGCCTTTTGCTAGTGCACGCTCTTTCTCTGGGCTAGGCAACCCCAGCTAACTGAGTACAGAGAGAGGAACCAGGGGCAACGAGTGCGATCTGCTCCCCAGTCCTTTGACGTGATGTCTCTCCAGCTAAAACTTGTTCCTCTACCCTCACACTCTGCCTGGTCCCAGATGCAGCCTGGTTGGAGGCAGATGGCAGCACAGGGAGTCAACCAGCAGCCCATGGAGAAGACATCCCGAAATGGGGGCTGCCTCCCATCTCAGCCACTGCAGCACGGCTGCAGCATCACCTTCCCTGCCCCCTCGCCAGGCTGTGCCCTGGAAAGAGCCGCAGCTGATTATCATCATGCCTCCCACATAAGAGGGATGTGCTGGAAGGAACATTACTCCAAAGAGCCTCCCACAGCTCCTCGCTTGAAGTTAAAAGCCTGATCTAACCCTTAACAAACAGGAATAAAAGTGCTAGGGAAGGAATTTTAATTGGCCAACACTGTAAAGGCTTTGAAGATGCTGTGTCATTATTGACTAACTTTCAGCACACCTGAGCCAGCCAGAGGGCAGCGATGCTGGTTTTGAACCCCGGATATTACTGTTATTGTGCCCTAGCACCCTGCTGTTAGCCTGTGTCATCTCTTTTCATTGAACAGATCCGTTGTGCCTCGCAGTGTCAATAAAATCTTGCCTTGCTTCTGCACTGAGTTTGCAGGGGGGCTTGATGCTGGTTTCTTCTCATACCTCTGCCTGGCACCATTCCACCAGCAGCACTTGGCTCACCCACATGCAATTTTGAGCACCCACAGAGCACAGCAGCATAGCTAACCACCTCCTCTATCCCACTTCTTCCCAGGAGTCCCCTCCCTGCCCTGAGCTGAACAGCACGGTATGAGTTGTTTTTCCTCCATGCAGCTGCCAACTCAAAAAGAGCAGGGATAGACAAGGAAGGAGAGTTCATCTGGACTGACATGAAACCAGAAGTCTTTAGTTTGTCATCCGAACGGGAACCTGAAAGGATGCACACTGAGCCTAACAAAATGTTCCATATGGCACTCAGATACTAAGTATTTGTCAGATAAGCTGAAGAAGTTAAAGTCATAAAGAGCTACTGCACAGCCTTGTCACAATGCTTTCCAGCAGACACAAAAACTGTCTTTGTATCCTCTGCCGAATAAAGTCGGAAACTGTTTCTCAATCTTTTCAGGTGATCTAATTGTAAGATGCTGGGAGCTTTTCCTCTTTTTCCTTTAGAAAAAGTTCTTTTAATTAAAGTAAATGGCATCTGATATTTGGGTGTCTGATACCCTTTGGCTCCTATGCAATCACACTAAAATCTTAGGAGCACTTCCTCTACAAACTACAACATATCATGAAGCCCAGAGAAAGAAACCGCCGTGACTATTTTCTCCTCCCATAAGGATGTACAGGACTAAATCTGAAGCTTATGCACAAAAGTAAATGAGACATTATTTATGGGAATTCTGCCAACAGTGATAACTGCAAGAAATCACTGCTTTACATTTTTTGTTTGCATGCAACATTATTCATGCAATGGTCCTTTTTAACAGCCCTTTGTAAACATCCGGGAGACAACAGCAAGCTTTTATTACACTCATTAACATTTTCTCAGGTATTCCAGCCTCCAACAAGAAATTTCTTCTCTGCTCTTAAATCGCTAGTTACAAATTTCTGAGAATAATCCTAGCTGTGTAGGTGCTGTGAGAGTGTGCAGTACCTGTACCCAGGCACAACCAGTGCTAGGGGCAACTGCAGTGGGAACAAGGGACGGTGGTGGCAGGTGGGCAAACATCCCCCCCCATGGATGGAGGAAGGGTTCCAGCACCCTCAGCCCTACCAGCAGACTGTCCCTGACAGCAGCCTAGTCTACATGATGGCAACCGTGACAAAGTAGCACAAAAACAGCTCTACCACTACAGGTCTATTCATTTGTATATCCACATCTCAGTGAGGATTAAGAAATTAAGGAGGATTAGAAACATTAAGCATATTCCTACAAAGGTCAGTAGGTGGTATATGTGTTACCCTGAGACGCTGAAATGCCTGAGTAAAAATAGACTGTTGAATGAGGGACCTTCTACAAATGAGTTTTCTAATAGCTTTGATATTGTTGTCAGCACAGATTTCATGGATGAGCTGAAACTAGCCTGAACTTGCTGTGCCACCCAAGTTCATCAAAAACTGCAGGAGGAGCTTGGATGGGGAGCGGAGAAACGGCCTAAAGGTGATTCCCATCACCTTTAAACCTAGGCCAGTTGTCCAGAACAGCCCCAGTGGTCTCTTTGTGGTTAGCCATCATCTGGAAGAAATCATTCGAACCATCACAGCTCCCAGACATGAGACCATGCAAAATAGGTGAGAGACAAGTATACAGAATCCAGTAACATCAGTCTGAGAAAGTTCAGGTTGGATGTTTCTTTCAGACAAGCACTTCATATACATCATGACCTTCAGAGACTGTAAACTCTTATCCTGTTGAGGTTATTTTAAATCAAAGGCCAATGTGCCAGCAGCTGCACAAGTGAGGAATGCCTAAGAAAATAAATACCAGTTAGAGTGCTATTTAATGCCGTTAACTGCAGTGGGTGGAGGCTGGAGGGCAGTAGCTTTTAACAGGTTTTATTTGAAAGACTAACTCAGTGTGGTTGTCACGACAGTTGTCTTTGTGGCTGAAGTTGTATTGCTAACAGATGGAAATCTGGCAGCTTTTTCTAATTTATGCAGATGCTTTGCAGAAGGAGTTACCATCCTAAGTGATTCTAACATTAACCTTACACAAACCTTTCTCCACTGTGTTAATAAACAGAACATTTTAAGGCTGTTCTGCTCAAAACAGTCACAGAAATGTTCAACTGTGCCTCCCTTTTCTTCTCCTCAGTTACTCTTAGACTTTAGCATGAAAATTCTTTTGCATAAAATCTCTTACTGAACTGAGAATTGGATATGTAGCAAAAAGTCTATTCCTCAAAATATCCATTTTAATTATAAAATTACCTACCAGGTTGTGTCTTCATTAATGAGCTAAGTTTGTGGACTGTCTTGTTCTTGAAAACTGGCATTGAGTACAACACCTAACAAGAATGATTTAACAAGAGAAGTATCTAAATTGGCAATCATTTAAAAGGACTGAATAATATTCTTAATAGCTGTGTAATGTTTCATCTTTCTGCTTTGATTGGCACTTTTTTAATTGTTAACACTCTTTTCAAACTGGCAACACATTGCCTCATTCTAATCTGCAGTGAGCACAACTGTATTACACACCACCGCGACTGCGAAACAGGCACTCCACAGAGACGTTTTGAGACGTTTTGTGTATTTTATGGATCTCTGTTCTTTACAGCAGATCTTAGGAAATCAGCAGACAATATACTTTTCTTTTGCCTTTTGACAATTGTTTGCAAAGGTAGGTGTTGTGGAACTCAGTGACCAAAATGTATTTGTATAATCAATGTCCTGATCAGTTAAGATGAGTAAAACAGATACTTCTATCACAGCTGTGTCTCTTTAAGCTGGCTGATGGTGTGCATCCACCCTGTAGGTGCCTTAAACAAATGAGACCAAAACTTGAAACTATTCACTGTGTCTATGTACATGAGTTTGACCCTCACTAGCTGAAGGCACTAGTCATATAGCTCTATAATAAACGCAGAAGAAAATATGTAACATAGCGAGATACACAGACCATAGGGACGTTTCAGGAAGGAGTCTATATTATTTTTGATTCTTTGACCATTATCTCTATGATTCACGAGCTGTCTTTTGGATCTGAGCAATCTAACTTGAACCAAAGAGATATCTTCCCTTAAATAACACACCCATCCTAGAAACTAAATACAGGAGTTAGTTCCTAAGTTTAGATGCCTTATTCAGGCAGGCCAGGTCTTTCCATGGAGGCTTTCAAATGAATTTTTCCTTTGGCCATTGTTTTTACAGGAAACGCAAACATTTCCTTTTGGAGACTATCTCTTTTTTTTTTTTTTCTATCACTAACTTAAATGTTAGGCACAAGTCAGTTTTGTTGAGATGATGACTATCCTTTCTTTCCCATGTTTACAGGGAGCCTGGCTTTCCTGCAACCCAGAATTGTCTACATTTTAGGATGTGGTCTTGCATGGTGGCAGCTTCAATTGTGAAGTAGCCTTCTCAGCAGCCCCCAAACATGGAGACACTATGAGCAGAGAGAGGAGTGGTGGCTGCAGTATAGGGAGCAAGTCTGCAGGTATGTGGCTCAGGCTTCAGTGAAATGGCCCGTTTCCTGCCTGGAAAGCTCGGGCAGCTGTTACAGAGAGGTGAGCAGCTGCCCCAGTGGGGCAGGGGTACTTGCCTTCTGCTGCTTTACATCCCAAAGGAGGATCTTGGCTGAATATTAGTCTCTCCTCTTTTTCCCTAGTCATCAAGTGAGAAGGAATCTCAGGTTGTGGTGACTAAACATATCCTGGAACTACTTGTAAGTAAAAATTTCCAGCTCCCTCCTGAGGGACCCATATTATTCTTCTGGATTATGTTGCTGAAGTGACCAGATCATTTGCTATTTCTCATTTATTTATACAGGCTTTTCTGTCAGGATGCTTCACCTGCAGAATATCAAGAAAGTGACAAACTTTCCCTTAAAGTTTAACATCCAGTGTCCCAGACAACTTCTGCTGGAGCTCTGTAAAAGGGATACAGACATTCAGGTGGCAGAACAGGAGTTGTGTTACAATAAAACTGGGAAGGATGAAAAGAGGTGAGGGCTGTAGGAGTATCTTCCAATTCCTCTGACTGTGAACTGGCAACTTAGCAAAGGAAATAATCTTTTCTTGATCATACATCTTGTTTTTCTAATACTGGGACTGGGAGATTGCAGGCTTCCTAGAGTAGTTTAGCAGTGCCCCGACTTTCCTGGAATGGGCATGGGAAAGTCCGTGACCACTTCTGAAATCCAGGGTATTTTGAAATAGAAAGTCTTTCAGTGACAAATGTTATGAGAGTCCAGAGGGTTAGACAATATGTCAGGTGGGAAGTACTGTTAGTCCCAAACAGTTTTACAAGAAATCTAAACCATAAAAATCCAAATTCTGTGCATAAGTAATACTACACAATTGAGTCTAGTAAGCATTTATAGCATTTTGTGCCTTGGGCGTCTTGTGAACTAAAAAAGATCAAAGGCTGAGTGCCCTCACCACTCCGTCAGACCTTCAAGAACGGGTCCAATATCCCTCTTAGTTGATGACTGCCTCACAGGAAACACTGAGCAGCTTGAAGAATAGGGCCCCAAATGCATATTTGGCACCCAGTTAAATTCTAGACTGAGTATTTAGTATTTTTTTTAATCAGCAGTCGTTACATCTCAGTATAAGCCACAGCTAAAAGAAATCACATGTACCTGGTTTAAATCTTGGTCATTAATTAATTAGCCTGTCACTAACTAACAAGATGTCTTTAGAACAAGAAGGCATCTATTTTAGTTAAGCAGTTACTGTAATTTTTGTGTTTCTGCTGTTGTTCCTTCAATAGGCTATTTATTGTGCATTTCACTTACAGAATTCCATTACTTACTTAGTAATAATGCATGAAGTATGTCTCCAGCTGTTTTCAACTTTTGTGACCTATGTAAACACTGAGCTTCAAAATAACTTATGCTAACTTCTACTGAGAATACATTAGTTCCTAGGCTGACTGATTCTAAGTGTTTTAAAGGCTGTAAGTACATGTCACCTCAAGTGAGTTTTACATTTTGTATTTCATCGCAAAACAAAACTAAAATGTTCACATGTCTAGCTGGAAAGTGGTAAACCAGTACCATCTCCTTATCATATTTGTACTCTCACAGGTTTTATACCCATATTAAAAAGGCATCTCTACCATTTGCAATACATTACATTACTTTACAATACAACATTGCAATGCATTAAATGACTTGCACTGTAGATTTCCCCAGGTAACAAAGTGCCCTGTCAAATACTGCACCATAATTTCACTTGATTCTACACAGAGAAACAGCAAATGCACAGTGTTACATTCAAATAAACCTATAGTAACGGTAAAAATATATAATGAACGCCCGTCAGACACAGTCATTTCTCTCTTCAAATCCAAGAAACAGAGACCACCAGAAGCAGAATTATGAATCAAATGCTATTCTTTGGAGTAAACAAAATACTAGACACAGGCCTGTATTCTGGGCTGTTCTCTGTATTCTCACTACTTGTGGTTTTGCAGGATGCATTCCTTTGGAAATGACATTTTCTACTTATTCTAAGATTCAGCAAAACTGCAGTAGCCATTTTAGATCTGTGTACTAAACATGTGTACAAAAAGTGTACAGAAGTGTACAAAATAAGCAGCACTTCTTCATATAATTCAGTTTGAAACCTATGGAAGCAATTCCTTGCGTCGATTCACACACAGAGGACACTGACTCTGCACGTAGAAACTTTCTGGGAAGCTTTACTTTCTTAGTGGGCAGAATCTACCCTTGGACAATGCAGCCATGCAAGGACCTTCAGATTAAGGCTGGAAGCCATGCAGAAAGTTGCCATGCCAGGAGCGTAATGAATGTCATGGGAAGTGGGGCGGGGGGAGACTGTTTCAGCTTCAGCTTCAGTGAAAGGTGAGTGAGTGGTAGGTGGAGGACTGTATCTTGATTTTCACTCCAAGGTGTATGCACTACCCACAGGACCACTGCTTCTCTCTTCTTGTATTTTCAGTGACAGTTGTTTACTGGATAAAACAAAAATCAGCCTTGAAATACGAGTTTCCCAGGTTTTGTTTGTTTGTTCCTTTGAATATGGGTCTTGATAAGACAGTTGTAAAAGTGTTTTCTAAGAAAAGCATTTAGCAAACAGATTATACATCTTTGAGAAACAGCTGTATAAGATTAATTTCAGCTAGACTTTTCTGAAGTGTTTTTTTTTCCCATCTGAAATTGCTATTCCATTTATGGAAGTTAATTGACATTCAGTGCTTCAAGTGCTGGGCTGAATGACATTCAATGTCATGAGCTCACATTCTGCAAATTGAACAAAAATTAGCCATGCCCAAGATTTTTCACATTAACACATAGCAAAGGAACACAGTACATGACACCAGACTGTCAATTCTGATTAAAAAGCTGAATTCTGTCTGCTTTGGCCATGAAATCCCAAGTCAGTAAACAGAGCTAAGTGGACTGTAAATCACAGAATCACAGAATATCCAGGGTGAGAGGAAAGAAGGGGCTGGTAATGGCAGCATAAAGTTTAATGGATCTGTGGAACCTATCAAAGTTACAACTGTTACCCAGAAATGTAAGAACTGAAAGCACAATCCATTTCTTTTACAGTTATTACTGTAAAGAGAGTAACATCACCCCTCTGAGTCTCACCTCATGGTCTTCAAGGAAATCTTTTTCTTAGGAACACTTGTTGGGAACATAAGGCAGGACACTGCATTTGAAGCAGAAGCTGCAACTAAAGCGTGCATCCTCCCTCTCAAGCCCGTGCTACCTCAGCCTGAGACGCACTTGGAAGATGTTATCCCAGACCTCACATCAGTCCTTCCTGGAGGATATCAAACCAGCCTTTACTATAGAATGGCTTCCCTTAAATCATCTTAAATATTTGCACAATTTGTTGTGTCA
This sequence comes from Psophia crepitans, assembly GCA_013399095.1. Classification (NCBI taxonomy): domain Eukaryota; kingdom Metazoa; phylum Chordata; class Aves; order Gruiformes; family Psophiidae; genus Psophia; species Psophia crepitans. Next base: position 900,954 of record VWZZ01002558.1, on the reverse strand, counting down.
CTGTTAACCTCTTTTTCTTAGTAGAAGAATTAGTGACTGAAGTATTTCTTTTTGTCTATATATCTAATTGCACATCTAATCAGTTTGCCAGTCAGTTCCTTGGCCAGTTGATAAGATTTTAGCAGAAATCATTGTTAAAGCCCATTAACTCAGCTCAAAGTTAATCTCCAGTATGTAAATTCAAAAGGCAGAAGAATTTTTCCACCGGCTTTTTTTGGTACTTTTGTACATAACGGTACAGACCTATCTAGTCTTTAGTCCTGCACTTTTGACTGAAATATTTATATTCTTTCATTATTTTTTCTTACAATGCAAAACTAGCAAATGCAAAACAAAGTCTTTACAGAATGAAGGTCGTGTCTCAGACATGAAAAATTATTTCAATAATCTTTAGCCAGTTTTCTCCCTCCTCACCAACCCAATTTTCTCTGTCTCCTCTTTTTGTCACACACACACACACACATATATAGTGTTTATGTTTATTTTTTAACTGTCATTTTGTGGTTACTGAATCTAAAAACCAGAAAACCAGGGTTACTTGGTAAAAGAAAAACTGGCATTTAGCCATAATAGCATCAGCTGAATCAACTGCCCTTGGGAGTCCTGTAAATTCATTGTGATGGTTGATCCTAATATATAGCAGTTACACCTACTGCGGCTCATGCAATCTAGCAGAATATGTTGCTAAATTTAGCACAATATTTACTCCTACTGTGTCTATATGTTCTGATTAACCTGGCTGTTGTTCTGCACCAATTCCAGCAGTCAGCTAAAGCATCTGACATTTCTAGTGTGAGACCAACTAAAAGATTCTTTCAGCAGCTGTCAGCTGAAATACTTTGTAAAATTAATAGATGTTTCCATTCGAGTTTAGAAATCTGTGAATCACCTAAGTTGTAATTAATTTTCCTCAATAGAAGGGCCTATAATGGCAGTCTGATCATTCAGTTTCCTCATCTGTTTATGTAAAGGTCCTGGTATTTGCATGTGTGTGTTTACTTCATAAAATAACGGAATTCTTGAAGGAAAGTAAAGAACCAAGCACTTCTTATTTATGCACAGAATGACAGTGACATAAGCACGAAGATCTGAGGTTACTCTATTTCCTGACACATGCTGATATCCCACCCATCTTAGGCAAAGACATTTTAGCCTTTTAAATCTATTCACTGTCACCTGCTGAGGCACCAATTAGAGTATCATTTGTTCTCTACCAAGCAAAGCTTAACAAACTGATCAAAATGAGAACAGTTCCTTCCTGAGAAAGCAGTGTGGAAAAACTCTCTCCTAACTTCCATAAATGCTGGATCACCTATAGAAACCATCAGGCAGATGAAGCAGTTGGGAGGATGCAATAACAACAGCAGGAAAGGAGAAGCAGAAGCCACTGCTCATAATTGGTATAAGTAGTACCAATGAAAGTTGTATTATGGGCATTTAACAGTAGACAGAGCAGCAGAGCTCTCCAAGTTTTACAGTGAAGATCTTCAGTACCTCCTGAGCTGAACCAGTGACCTAAAAGTCACCATACCACTCTGCAGGTCTGTGAGTGATTTGGACTCCTGTGTTTTTAGCGTACCTAAAGGTCTAATTTGGCTTGATACAGAGCCATCAGAAGGTGCTCCAAACCAACACATAAAGAATATTTCATAGTTGGTAAGTCTTGTTAATCAAGATTCAAAGGAACAAGGTTATTCCTCTGATTAAAATAATGCAAGTAATTGTTGTGAAGATTTAGAGAAGTGACATTAATTGTGCTGACCTCTAAGAAAGAATTATTGGCTTGCAAGGACTAAGAACCTAGCCTACATGTTGGGTATCACCACAATTGCAAATCTGTCCTCCACAAATTATATATCCTCCTGCATAATAATGTCATAAACAACTTGGCACATTTAATCTAGACTCTGACTATAGGTCCTTGCGAGAAAGGGCTCTAAGCATAAAGAAAATCCTCCCCCCCCTCCCCCAAACCCCAATGAGAAAAGAAACAAAATTGCACTAGGTTGGCCAGAACAATTTTTTCTTTGTAAAAATTAGATGGCTAACTTTGCAAATAATGTGGGATTGGCATGGGATGCTCTTTGTAAGGAGTGAAGAGGAGATGCTGTCAGGTAATGGCAGAGGGAAAGAATTCCCCAGCAATGAGAAACTCAGCACAGATGTTGAAGAAGGTCTGGCACATGCAGAGATTCAGGGTGAGAGGGGGCAAGCTCAGAGTAATGGGAAAGGGCTTTGTCAGCTGCACACTGGATTGACTGTGAGTTGTGGGAGACCAGAAGGGGACAGGAAGGAGAGTACAAGTATCAGGAGAGTCTAGCTGGGTCATGCATTAATACCTGTGTAGTTGGAAATGAGAGGGAGACATGAACTTAGAGATGTGAAAAAAAGAGCTAGTAAGATACAACAAGGGCCTGGATGTGAAGGGAGAAAGGAAGAGAAAAATATAAGAATACTGTCATAAGTAATCACATATTGCACAGAGGATTATAATAGTGGTGCTGAGGGAAAGGATAAAATTGTTCTTGGGTTCATTCTCCCACAAATAGACACCACTGGAAATCCTTAGTCATCTGTGTATAGATGAGTGTCAGAAAGAAAGTAATCTGCAAATGGTGTAATCGTGTGCTGCTCTCCAGGAGGAAGAAGCAGCTGAATTTTGAATGGGGCTACAGGTGTCTTCCAACTAGTGGACAGAAATTAGTCTGGCAGCAATAACCAGAAGTATGGGTAGAAGTTGCTCAATGTTGCAATAGCCACAGTCCTGGTTTCTGGCTAGGATAGAGTTAATTTTCACAGGAAGCTGGGAGGGGACACAGCCAGGGCAGCTGACCCAAACTAGCCAAAGGGGTATTCCATACCAGATGACATCATGCTCAGTATATAAGTGGAAAGCTGGCCAGAGAGGAGAAGTTGTTGCTCCTGGACAATGGGATGGGCATCAGGTCTCAGGAGATGAGCAAAGTGCATTGTGTACCACCTGCTTTACATGTGCTTTGCGAGCAAACCATGACAGTCCTTTTCAGTGCACAATGTGGGACTCAAAGTGTTGAGGCAGCAACAGATCTGGTGAGAACATATACATGTTACATACGTATAATAAATCATAGAATCATAGAATATGATAGAACGCTTCACCTCAAATGGTTTGGAACTTCACTCCCAAACACCTACAGGACCCTGATAAAGTGACGAAATATTTGAAAGGAAAATGCTGTGGCTATTCCAGAGGCACAACTTACTGCATTATGCTGGGAAGAAAACAGTTCAAATCCTTCTGAAAGCCACTTTTGCCGTAAAACAAAGTTAAGTTCAAGGGACCTGCGCAGGAGGTGCAGATAGTAAGATGGGCATCATCAGATCCCAATGGATGTGATCCACAAAATAGCTGCTATGTATCCAAAGACTAACAGAAAGGAAACACAAATTTTCTCAGGCATTGTGGGTTTCTGGAAAGTGTATATTCAAAGCTACAGTCTAATTGTAAACCCTCTGTATTAGGTGACTGGGAAGAGGAATTATTTCAATTGGGCCCCTGAGCAGCAACAAGCCTTTGAACAGATTAAACAAGAAACTGTGTGCGCAATAGCCCTTGGGCCAGTCCGGGCAGGACCAGATATGAAGACTGTGCTTTACACCACAGCCAGGGAGAAAGGCCCTACCTGGAGTCTCTGGCAGAAAGCACCAGGGGACACTCCAGGTCAGCCCCTGGGGTTTTGGAGTCAGGGATACAGAGGATCTGAGGTCTGTTACATTCCAGCTGAAAAAGAGATATTGGCAGTGTATGAAGGAGTTCAAACTGCTTTGGAGGTGGTTGGTACTGAAGCACAGCTCCTCCTGGCACCCCGACTGCCGGTGCTGGGCTGGGTGTTCAAAGGGAGGGTCCCCTCTACACACCATGCAACTGATGCTACATGGAGTAAGTGGGTCGCATTGATCACACAATGGGCTCGAATAGGAAACCCCAATCACCCTGGGATACTGGAAGTGATTACAGACTGACCAAAAGGCAAAGACATCGCAATGTTGCCAGAGGAGGAGGTGACATGTGCTGAAGAGGTCCCACTGTATAATTGCCAGAAAATGAGAAGCCGTGTGCCCTGTTCACTGACGGGTCCTCTCGCATTGTGGGAAAACATTGGAGGTGGAAGGCTGCTGTATGGAGTCCTGTATGACAAGCTGCAGCGGCTGCTGAAGGAGAAGATGAATCGAGCCAGTTTGCAGAGGTGAAAGCCATTCAGCTGGCTTCAGACATTGTTGATAAAGAAACGTGGCTGATGCTCTACCTTTATACTTATTCATGGATGGTAGTCAATGCCCTGTGGGGGTGGTTACCGCAACGGAAGCAGAGCAACTGGCAGCACAGAGGCAAACCCATCTGCACTGATCCATTGTGGCAAGATACTGTTGCCCAGTTAGAGAAGTTGGTTGCAAAAGTATGTCACGTAGATACCCACATACCCCACAGAGCTGGGCCATTGAGCAACATCAAAACAGCCAGCAGGCGGATCAGACTGCAAAGATTGAAGTGGTTCAGGTGGACTAGGACTGGCAACATAGGGGTGAATTATTTATAGCTTGAGGGACCCATGACACCTCAAGCTATCAAGGAAGAGATGCAACATACTGTGATAGAGGGGTGGACTTGACCATGGACACTGTCATACAGGTTATCTGTGAATGTGAAACATGTGCTGTGATCAGACAAGCCAAGCAGTTAAAGTCTCTGTGGTATGGAGGACAATGGTTGAAATATAAATATGAGGAGGCCTGGCTCACTGATTATATCACACTCCCAACAAACCCATCAGGGCAAGTGCCACAAGCTTACAACGTTGGAAGCAACCACCAGATGTCTGGAAACATATCCTGTGCCGCCAGCCAGAACACTACCCTGGGCCTTGAAAAGCAAGTCCTGTGGTGACATGGCACGCGAGAAAGAATTCAGTCAGACAACGAGACGCATTTCTGAAACAACCTCATAGACATCTGGGCCAAAGAGCATGGCATTGAATGGTGTATCACATCCCCTGTCATGCACCAGTGTCACGTAAAGGTAAAGTCTGATGTGTGTCTGAGGGAGGGCCTCCCATTGAGTCACAAGGTTCAGAAAGGACCCCCTTGATTTCTGAATGCCTCCTCAGAGAGGAGCCGAGGTGCAGCTAGGTCCAGTCATAATCCCAAGCTTGGTCAACAGTTTAGTCTAAAGGGTTATATATATAGCCACATATCAAAGTCAAAGTTTGCCTGTCAGAGCCCCCAAAGGACTTGCACTGGCTCAGTTTCACAAAGTTCAAAATAATAGGAAGTTTATTAAAGAAACAGATGTAAAGCATTTGGAGTTGCCTTTGATAAATACACTCACTGAAATAGCACTAATATACGACTATGATTATAATTATAATGCTAACAAAATACTACCCTGGGTATTCTCACCAAAAGGGTGAAATCACAATTGCTTACCAAGAAAGTGTCCCTGTCTTGGATGGAGGAGAAGAAACACAGCCTGTCAACTGCCTCTTCAGGGTCTTCAATTTCTTCTCTCCCTTCCCGTCCCCAGGGATAACTTCCTCAATGTCCTTTGGACTCCAGTCTTAGCTGTTCCCTCCCAGAGGTGACATTTAACATGATTTGGGTGGAGAGTCGAGTACTTTAGTCACATATTTTAACATGTATTCCTTTTAGCTCATTAGCTTATATAGGAATGCCAACTTGAATATTAATTTCATGGATAATGAAGCAAAAGGTCTCACTCTGGGCACTGTGGCCTTCAAAATTCTGTGTAGAAATCATCTATCTGTTTATTCTGCATTCTCTAGCCAAAATAGGGCTGTCTTGTCACAGTAAGACTCCCTCCTGCTGCTGCTTCTCATACCAACCTTCTCCATCCACAATGTTTATATAAGAAATAAGCGGACACCTGTGTTTTTAACCTCGTAGGTGCAATTCCCACCACCAGCCTCTGGGAAAAATGAATGATACAATGGACTGCTAAAGACTGTGCTGAGAGCAATAGATGGTGGGACCCTCAAACATTGGGATACATATTTAGCGACAGCCACCTGATTAGTTAACTCTAGGGGGTCTACCAATCGAGCTGATCCTACCTAGTCAAAACTTCCACTCACTGTAGAAGGGGATAAAGTTGCCGCAGTGCACATGAAGAATGTATTTGGGAAAATAGGAGGAGTTGCTGCTCTGGGCAAGGCTGGGCATCACATTTTGGCAGGTAAGCAAATTGTATTGTATCTCACCTGCTTTGTATATTCTTTCAGAAGAATTTTTGTTATTTTCCTCTCCCTTTGCTGTCCCAGTAAACTGTCCTTGTCCCAACTCACAAGTCTTACCTTTTTCTTCCAATTCCCCTCCCCATCCCACTGCAGGGGAGACGTGAGGAATAGTGAGCAAGAAGCCTTGTGGTTCTTAGCTGCTGGCTGAGGCTAAACCTCAAAGTCACTTTTGAAGTAACAGCTCTGTAAATGTTTTGAGAGGTGTGTGACCACTGCAGGCCTGCAGTGCAGCAGAGAGATGGGCTTTCTCACAGCAAAGGCCACTGAAAGATGTTTGGTGCTAACACAGCTGATGCTGTCCAAATTGGAGACTTAGCACTTTTAAACTGATACAAGTCCTTTCCTGTTGGAAGTTTTCATTCTGAACTGTAACATTTACTTCAACAAAGTTGTGGCTAAAAGAATCGTTGCAGAAATAATCTTTCTAAAGCTCACTACAGGATGGGGTGGTTCATCGAGGCACGTTTCATAACAATTACGTTAGTAGTGTTCTCACAAAATACTTCCAGAAATATTGTGTGAGATGTGCTAAATTCAAACAGCCCCAAGAACAAGGACATACCCTTTTAAGCCGAATTTCTACCTCTGAGTAGAGCTAATGATGAAATCAGGACCTGCCTTGAATGAAGCTCTGTTTTATGTAGCCTTCTTTCCTCTGAAATGCCGACTAGAAATTGAAAACTATTAATTATAAATCTTTTAACTTACATGAGGTTTAGCTTTTATTTTGGATAGTTTAGAAATGGTGCTGTATACAAATGCACTGAGTGCTAAGGACAATGTGTAAGGTGTATGTTTCTGATGTCCTGCTTATTAAAGAATGTATTTTTTAATTTCAGCTTATACATGAAAAAATGTTAAAAATTCTCATTCAAAGTGGCTTGGATTACTTTTTGGAGAAAAAAACCCAAACCCTCCTAAAACTTAGATGGTTCTTTCCAACAACCTTCTGAAACTTTTTCAGTCTCTCATTTTGTAGCTCTTGGGCCCCGTGAAGTTGTGATTAATAAAATCTTGTCATCAGGAGCTTCCTATTAAATTAAATCACTTCACAGAGTTTTCTCTCCATTTAAGTCTGTTTAGCTGAATGTTTACTGATGAATCAATTAGACACTACTTTGTTTGTTCAACTTAATGTCATCACATCACCATGAGATCACCACAGCAATCATTCATCAACAACAGCACTGTCATGTTTGTCTGGTTGCTACAGGCTGGCCTCAGGCTGTCCACATCCAGGAGGCTGGCTGGTCAGTGACCTTGGTCTGGCTGCAGCGTACCCAGGGGAACCCATATGGGGCATGAGGGTTGGAAATGATTTTGTAATCATTGGTGAGGATCACCTCTCCATATGATGCAACTCCTCAAGCATGACCTAAGGAGGCAGAGCAGTTTGCAAAGGCAGCCATGACAACAAACCAAGTGCAAGCTGATGTTTGCAGCTGGAACAGGCTGTGTTGTGTGGTGACAGTTACTGTAAGGAGAAGCCATGCTTTTTTAAGCAATGGCAATTATTAGGGAGCAAGGTAGTAGATAATCCAATGGATGTCAATATACCAGCCCGGGAGGTTCCATATATATATTGATATACCTGGTCAAATATAACTGGGCATCAGATAATTTTGTATGCACTGGGTGGTACTACCATAGACTCCAATATTCTGGAGCTGAACAGAAGATGGTAAATGCATGTTAGTGTCACTCAAACCTAGCGGCTGAATTACTTTTTGAAGTGCGGTGCACATTTGCCAGGTCCTGTCTTCAGAGATTGTTTTCACAGATATCTGTAAATGGACACAATCCAGCTCAAGGTGCACCTAGGTATATCAGGGAGTGATATGCTTCAAAGTTTTTGAACCAAAAGTGCTGTAAAGGTAGAATGCACTGACTATTGTTTTGGCTGCTCTAAACAGAAGGCATCGCGCATGTCAGTATGAGGCCAGGTTGGCTACATTGGCGTTCACACTAACATATAGGTCAGACACCAATCAAGCTCAGGTGCTAAAGCTAGTACCTTCTACACAGAGGACCACTAAAACATATTTTGGGCCCAGAGCAAACCTTTATTGACTTCTGGCACCTCCAGTCCTGTTGCTGTTTTACCTTGTGATTTGAATACTGAAGGAGCAGCAGTCTGAATTTTGTACAGCTCTGGGGAGCAAGTAGCTCTTGTTACATCATTTTTGCACAAGCAAATCCCTACTGAAGACAAGATTTTCAGCTGACTTTCCTCACAAGTCATGTCAGCAACATCCAATAACAGACTCACCACTGATCTTGCCCATCCAGTGAAACAGTATAGGACTTCCTGTAGATTCATCCTTTTCTTTGTTCAGTGGGGAAAAGATCCTCTTGCAGAGATGCCAAAAATCTAAATAATTCTCCAGGAGTGCCTGTTGACTTTCATGGTTTAAATGTGTAAGACAATTGGGCTCCTATCAAAGAAACTTCATCTGAGTGGGATGGATGTGGCTGGAGCATAGACTTGCGAATGGCCCCTTAAAACAGTGCTATTTTACGCCTCTCTGCAAGCATTTTAGAACCTAGCAATTCATCTCCAGGTTTTAGCAAGGGCAAAGGTAGAATAATAAGCTGTTCCAGGGGGAATAAAAATTTGTGTTGATACCCAGTCACAAAGGATATCTAAGCTAACAAGGACAGATCAGTCATCAAATTCTGTGATTTAGGGGAGTAGGGAGCAGAATCAAGCAGCTGCGCAGCACCCACCACATGGTGTGTATCCTCTGTGTGGTGCAGTCTCTAGGTCCTAATAATATTCTGGCACCAATGCATATTAACAGTGCAATTTCAATAATCAGCATATTTTGTCAAATAATTGTTAGGCTGATGGTTATAAGAGGTGACATTGCCAATATCTCATAAAGGCTGAAAGAAATATTTCCCATTTCCACGCTGCATAAACAAAGCATGCCAGACAACCTCAGGAATGCTAATGATCTCCAGTACTTTAGTATATTAAGTATTCATCAATTGAGCGCAGACCACAACAATGTTCTGAGAGTCCTTAAACACATGAGAAACACATGAGAAATGATGTAAAGTTTATATGAGCTCATATAATCTTGGTTGGTTATAAAGTCAAGCATAAGATCGTAGAAATCAGGTCATATGTACCATATCTTTCCTGCTAGAAGGTTGTGCCCTACATTATATTTGCTGGTGCCACATCCAGCCCAGATTTAATTGACTCAAGCAATGAGTCATCCACTGCGTCCCCTATGGCATTATTCCCCAATCTAACAGATGACATTGTTGGGATTTTTTTTTTTTCCCCTGATAATCAGACTTCACTGTCCTTAATTTCATCCCATTATATAATACCTCACACTTATGAAGTAACTGCCATCCAAAAGCTTTGCAAGTGTTAATTGAGTTTCATAAGAGCCCCCCATGAAATAGATAAGTTCTGAGTCAGAGATGCAAAAACCTGAGTTACTTGCCGTAGGCCGCATATGGGATCGTGTCAAGGACAGCTGGGTCTCCCTCATTGACTGGGAGCTGTTTGCATGCAGCTCTTTTCTAGGATGCAGCTCTAACCTCTCTCTTACCAGTGCATCATGAAAAACAGTTTACTTATTCGTTAATATTTGTACCTTTCAAGCTTTCATATGTATATCTTTCCCTAGTCATTAATTTCATACTGTTGATATTTGTTCTATCTATAAATAAACAAGCCCTTTATTATTTTGTCCTTTCCCCATGGCTCTCTCTTCTGGAGACATGTTTTTGCAGATTATGTGCCCAGAATCATACTCCGTGGAGCTTTATGCAGATAAGTCATGCCACGACTGTTAGCCTCCAAGGCTGTGACGTGATACGAGGGGCATAATCCAAGTGGCTGCTCCAGACTTTGTCAGCTGAGACACAGTAGCTCACTGTGCATGGGCTGTTACCCGGTTGTGAAGCAAAGTGACATGGGTTCATGTGAGTCACCATCAACTGACCCTATTTTTCCGCAGAGTACAGCAATGTATCTTGCTCAGTTACTGCACCCCAAATGAAGGACCCTGTCTAACAGCTGGGGGACAGGAACCTCTACAGGCCAGCACAGGCCTTCTGTCTGACAAACCCTTAATTTTCTTTAATTAATGTGTTTGGCTTTAGAATGCAAAATTAGAAATGGCATTTTACTGCACGAATCAGAGTAGGATCTCAGGTTTCTAATTGAAACAACTCAGGCAATATACTAGATCATAATGCAAATGCAGGCAAGAACTAGAAATCTGGCTGTTTTGAAAACTAATGTCTTTGTCTTTCAGTTCTCTTGTTGAACTTAATTGCTTTCTAAGTATTACTCTTCAATTTGTTTGTTAGATTTTGGGTGATATTTATCTGACAACTGTTTTTCTGAATCAGATATAACCTTATTGCTTACCTGTGTTTCTACACCACCTCCCTCCCAGAATGTACTGTAACATCTTTCTGCTGTCCTCCCTGCTTTTGCTACCCTTTCTTAATGAATTGAAAGGTAGAGTGTGTAATGGAGATTCCTGCTATGTAAAATTCAAGACGCTTTAACATTGCAGAAATGCACATTTGAAAAAATTTCTAAAGCGCTGAACAACTCAACATTTTCCTGTGTTCCGCCACATACAACATAAGGTCTCATAATACATGCAAAGGTTGTCTCTTACAAGAAGGTTTTGGTACAGGAGCTTCCCTGCAACAATCATTATGCAATACCCATCACTCTTTCACCCTGTCAGCAAAAGCCCTCATGTAAGGAAAACTAGCAGTCCTCCCCTGCCTGGACAAAACAGCGCTGGAATGTGGGACAGACCTTTCTTTCCAGAGAAAAACAGTAAGAGATAGTTCAGGGTATGAAGTAGTGGTTGTCTCACCTGCATACCTAATGGATGTTTCAGAGCTGTTTACCTAACTTTGAAATTGCCTTCAAAAACGTTCACAAAAACTGAGGCTAACATCTTCCATTAGCCAGCCCTGCAGCTCAGAGACCTCACCAAAAAA
>VWZZ01002558.1:845659-889650 GCA_013399095.1 Psophia crepitans | reverse complement strand
AAAAAAAAAAAAAAAATCTGCTGCTTGTGCATAATTAAAGGATCTGTAAACTACAAGTTGAGATAAAAAGATCAAGGGCTGTGATAAATCTTGTTGCCTCATGGGATGAGCTCACCATCAGCAGAAAAAGAAGTGTATTTTCTCTCTCTGAGGATTACTTGCTCAGGTATGGTATAGGAGTTTCACAGAATCATAGAATATCCCAAGTTGGAAGGGACCCGTAAGGATCATCAAGTCCAACTCCTCTCCAGTGTCTGTCATGGAGCTCTATTTAAGAACATAACTGAGTCTTTTTCTAGGACAGCTCCTGTGTCCAAAAATGCTGTCAAATTATTTGCCTATCTGGTCTGACATTTAACGAGGGACCACACTGAGCAGAACTGGTGTGGAATTTTATTTACTTCATGAGAAAGTGCTTATGGATCAACACTGAATACTGTTGGGGGTTTTTTTTTATGGAAATATGTCAACTCAGCTAAAGCTTTTGCCAGGGAAGTTTTCTACTGTCCAGAACCCAAGTTCAAGAGAGCTAGGGAAGGGCAGAGGACTCAAGCTGATGGAAGCAGAGTATCTGTCTTCTCCATCTATCTTTGCCCCTGGCAAGAGTTGTAATTAGTAGGCCCCAGTCACGTCATTTGTATCTCTTTTGTCATTTTTAGAAATGATGAAAGAAATTATATTTCCCCCCCCCTTTGTTTCTTATTTTTACTACAGGAAGGTTTTGAGTTGATCGTAGTGTGGAACACCGACAAACAGTGAAGCCCGCAAAATAGAATAGAATAGAATAGAATAGAATAGAATAGAATAGAATAGAATAGAATAGAATAGAATCATTAAGGTTGGAAGTGACCTCAAGGATCATCTAGTACAACCATCCCCCCACCACCTATTACCCACTAAACCACGTCCCTAAGTACCATATCTAACCTTTCCTTAAACACCCTCAGGGATGGTGACTCCACCACCTCCCTGGGCAACCCGTTCCAATGCCCGACCACCCTTTCAGAGAAGAATTTTCTCCTCATCTCCAACCTGAACCTTCCCTGGTGCAACTTGCAGCCATTTCCCCTTGTCCTGTCACTAGTTATCTGTGAGAAGAGGCCAACCTCCAGCTCGCCACAACTTCCTTTCAGGTAGTTGTAGAGGGCAATAAGGTCTGCCCTGATATTTCTTGCTTTCTATCCGTTCTTAACATAATGTTTGTAATCAAGAACAATTTCTTCTTAAGACTCTGTGTAGTCTCAGGAAATCTGGAAGTAGAACTCCATACCTGTCTAATTCTACACTCTGCAGAGAAGCATAGAAGGTGAAACCGTATGATCTTGTCAACACCTCTCTTGGCAGTTAACGCCAAATTGCTTCCTTTTTCCACCAATCGCTACTACTCTTTCTCTTCATCTGTGAAAGATCAATAAAATGCTGGGATAATCTGTGTACAGAGGTGCAATTTCTGGAATAAAAGTTCAAACTTGTCTGTTTATAAAAGGCTCTTTGGAATGAAGAATTCATTTCACTGGCAGTGTAGACTGAGCAATAAACAAGAAACAAGAGAACAAGAGACCAAGCAACACCAGTTTTCTTTAAGAGAATTAAGAACACTTTTTCTGATCACTTCTGAACAAGCACATTTAACCACTCCTAGCTTTTAGTATAGATAGGAGATAAAAGTTATGTCAAAACCACATTAGGCTTTGTGGCTATTTTTTTGTACTTGATGACATTGATTCCTCTTCTTTCTTCACTTAACATTAAATTACTGAATTTCCTTTTGAATCTTTTAGGAATAGTGATAATGTTGAATAAAAGTTTTGAGCTCAAGCTCTATACCAGCCTGATCAATCATAAACTGTTTTCAGGTCAATAAATAATCTTTCTAAGTGGTTTGCAGAGAAAGAAAAAAAAAATTTTTCCCAGATCAGTGTTATCCTTTTGGTGGGTTTTTATTTTGTTTTGGTTTTTGTAATGTTTTCCTTTCAATTGTGCTATTGGTTTCGCACTCGATGAACCTCCAACTTTGGAATATTTGCTCTAGTAAATATACAAAACCTTGAAAACTGTTCCGGGATTGTTAGTCTCATAAGTCAGCAAAATTCAGCAGCAGGAAATCTAGGAAATTTCTACATGCCCTACATTTACAGCCAGTTATCAGTTTCACTTCTCTGTGAAAATAACTTTTTTTTTTACCTAGATCACATAAAATATCACTTTCACAAGCAGATAGGGAGCAGGAAAGGTAAATGAGGTAGGCATGATGCTTTGGCCCGTTCTACCTGTACAGAGTGATTGTCCTGCGACAGCAGTAAGCTTTTATCCACCTCGCCTTTTCCCACCACACAAGAGAGTGCTTAAAACAGGTTCAATGCAGAAGAAAGCCGAAAGCACATGGGATTACCACCCATATTAACATTAGAGGGAATGCAGTTGCTGCAGCTAATTATGACTGCTTACAGGTAATCTCTAGTAATACTCATCTGGACAAGCTTAATTTCTCCCTAAAAGCCAAATTTGGACATATTAAAAAGGAAAAGCAATGTGAAAGTCAAAGCTGAGAACAGCCAGATGAATGGCACTGCAGGTCACTTCTACGCCTTTCCTACTGGTTTTCGCCACGTTTACACACATGCAAAACAGAACATACGAATGATGGTACATAGCATGTCTAACCCAATTGGATTCTGCAGTCTTCAGCTACCATGAACTCCCAGGGAAACAATAAATTGCCTCAGCACAGGCCTCTTGCCATTTGAGATGCTGTAGAGTAGCTGGCATGACCTCCACTTGTGGCTTTAGAAAGGCATGGGTCTCCCATGGATCCTAAAGTCCTTTCTACCAGCTCTGTGTGGGTGGCTTAGCTACCTTAGAGCATCTGAAACGTCCTGAGGGGCATATATTTTGGCATGGGGCCCCTGTTCCCTGTGTAAGTGAAAACATGTATTTTGACTTTCAGGAAAATCCTTCAAGGGTGAGAAGACTGGAATGAGGCAAAATCTCATTAGACAGGTTTAGTTTTGCAGTTGTGACAGAGCTTTGGTGCACTGCATTTCAGCAAGACATCCGTTGCCTTCTCTGTACATCTACTAAAGTAGTCATAGCTGCATTGAGGTAAAGGCCTTCCATGAAACTGCTTACTGTCCAGAGCTTTCTTCACATCCACAGTTAGACTCCTTGGGATCTACTCTATAAAGCAAAAAACACCTCTGTGCCTGCTGTGGCCTGGAAGTGCAATGTGGGACATCCATTCCTTGGGAGTAAATGCACCAACATGCCCTGTCTGAGACTGCAAAAGGGTGTGAGACACAGTGCATAGGGCTTTCCTGGTGAGAAGAGGGTGCCATGGCCATCACACACCAGCTCCTGCTCTCCCTGAAGCACTCATGCTGACCCTCCAACCAAGCACCCCAAGGAGAAAATCCAGGAGAACAGTTTCCCCACACCAAGTAAACCTTCTGTTCAGGCCGGCAGCAGGCTGGCGTTTGGCTGACATCAGGGTGAGCCCAGACTGAGCACAGCCCTGTAAGTGGAGCTGTGAGAGCACACGGGAAAATTCTCACCTAGCAAGCCTTAAAAGAAAGGTGCAATCTCAGTTCCTTTACAGTCGAAGAGGGAATGGGCATAATTTAAAGTTGCTCAGCTTAAAAAAAAAAAAATCAAATCACATTCACCCTCTTTTTCCCTCCACACTTTCATCTGGTGGAAAATCTGATTCAAAAGGGAGTTGTATGCTCTGGAAAATCTGGCTAGTGTGTCAGTTCTCTTCAAAAAAGAGTGGAGAACAAAAAAACCAAGCTCCCATGCTCATGATGACCCTTAAGGGAAGTTAATTAAAGGTGATGGTGAAAGAAAGGTAAGCAGTTAAGAGCAGTTAAGAGTCTACACCAGACAGGCTGCAGTGAGTCAGACTACTCAATACCTATAAAGATGTTTGTCTCTTGCTCTCATCTCTCTTTCCTTCCTCACTCCCTGCTCTCTGCTGAGGGTGAGTGGTAGAGCAGGGGAGGAGGTAAAGAGCAGGCAGCAGTGTCATTTCTCAGTTCCTGTTTCCTAGAGAATTGCTCTTCCAAAATTTGTATTTCGCTCTGCTTCTTTTTTCTCTCATATCAGGAATCTGACCCAGAACTTGCCTGTCACTTACCAAAAATGAAAAGGAAAGGAAAGAATCCTGTGCAGTTGGGGTCATGTTCCAGTGAACTCATTCTAAACATAACTTTTTCATTTCAGTGCTCCTGCTCTGACAGCATCTGAATTCCCTGCCCACCTGGTGGCTCAGGACTTAATGTCTCTATTCCCATCACTCTCCAGCCCTATAAAGAAAAACCTCTGCAGCATACAGCAATCAGGTAACAGGCTTCACGGGGCTGAGTCATAAGACTTTCATCTGGGCTGAACAATTTTCTTGCCATCACTCTGCTTTGTCTCTTGCCATTCCTTTTCTCCATTGCCCACTACAGAAATTTGCATTTGTTCTCCGTTTTCACACTGCTTCACTAAAATCTCAGGCTCCAGCCACCCCCTCCTACAGCTGCCTGTGGGTCCTCCAAACTCTTTGGCCAGAGGGACGAGGCTGCAGCCAGCCATGGCTGTTCTGGGAGGAAGGTGAGCAGCCCACAGCTGGAGAAAAGCAACAGGACAACAGGCAGCAGCCCCAAAGAGCTTGTTTAAAACTCACCTTTTCTGCGCTTTGACTAGTGCTATTGTGGGGAGCTGCAAAATGGCACAATATGGCTGCGAGCTTATTACAGCTGGTGGAGATGAAATTGTATGGGTCTGATGAAGCTGGAGGTGGGGGCACATGCCCCGTCTCTTTTTTTAGACACTCCAGGTTTTCTGCCTTTCCTTATCTATAACGGAGTTGATATCTTAATTTTAGTTTTACATACCATTATCACACAGGGCAGGGAGTCAGGACTATTCCTGGCACAGGATTTTTGCACGACCTTGATAAGTTACCCTAATGGGATCATGCTGATGCTCGGCAGCTCTGAAAATCAGGTCGCAGAGGTGCCTAAATATGGATGAGATGCCCACATTTCAAACTGCCTTTCAATTTCCCTACTTACAAGAAATCAAGTTAATAACATTTTATCAGGCTCAATACCTTAGCGAGGAAAGAAACTGCAGTGACTGGCATAAATCTCTAGCGGAAGTATGTTAATTCATTTTTTAAAGGCCATTCAGGATAACATGAAGGTGCTATATAGAATAGAATAGAATAGAATAGAATAGAATAGAATAGAATAGAATAGAATCATTAAGGTTGGAAGAGACCTCAAGGATCACCTAGTCCAACCGACCCACCACCACCACCTATATATGCAAAATATCTCAGAAAATTTTTGTTTCTCTTCTCTGTTTACATACATAGTTCATACTTGTAAACATGTATATCAGATCTCTGTGTTATGTAAATAGAGTCAGGAAAGTATTTTAAAGTAAATGGATTAATATTTGCTTATTTGTCTGTCACAAAAATATTAATATCTGCAATACAGATAATGAGCAAGAAACAAATAGATGTTACAGAGAGTGACTTCTATTTGGAAGACGTACTCAAAGTCTCACACTAATGAAATGTCATAGGCTTTCTGAAAATTATAGATTATAAGTTTCTGACACAGAAGGTTACTTTGCTTTGGACTTCATATGATGGATAAAGACGAATTAATCACTGGAGTAGAAGTTGGTCGTTGCCTAGGAACCAATGATCATGACCTCATTGCATTCAATATACCCAAACAAAGGATAGCCACAAAGAATAAAATATATGTGATGCTTCAGAAAGGCTTCTTCCAAAAACCTAAAGGAAACTCTTAACTATATTAGCTGAATGGAAAGCATCTACTTTAGAGAAATATTTTAAAGGAATTATGCTTATGTAACTTTCTATTGAGAGTCCTAGAAGAGTTAGCTACAGTGATCTTTTTGCCAGGGATGCTATTTTTTAAATGAATCTGCTGATGATAATGGTGTTTTAGAGGACTGGAAGATACTCAGTTCAAAAAAAAAGAAATCAAACAGACAAATGGAAATCTGAATAACTGATAACAGATGCAGGTTGATTAGTTTGGCATTATATCTAGGCAAAATAATGGAAAAGGTTGTATGTACTCCAGAATTAATTCTTATCAATCAAGTAGCAAAATAAATAAAAAACCCCAAACAGGTTAAAGTCTTTCAGATTACAAAATCAGATGGCAAAGGTTATTTACAGATTTTACTTACATGGGAATATTTTAGTCATTTAAATTAATAAAGCATAATATTCTGATTAAAAATAGCATTCTTCATCTATTGAGCAGCTATTTAACGGGTCTAAGAAATGGCCAAATGGCAGCTCTTGAGTACTGATACGGAAAGCTCAGTGAGAGGCTGTGTTCCTAGCGGGATTCTTTAAGGATTTTTACTATGCCTTACATTAATCAATATTAGTATATTAATATTGAATATTAGTATATTAAACAGCGGTAATAATAACAAACTTGGTACTCACTTCAAGATTAGTGGAACAATATAACATGATGGGGATAAGACATTTATTTAGAGCAATCTGTTCAATAAACTCTGATCTACTGAAAGAAAACATATTTTAGTACAGGGCAGAAGACTAAGCCTCCTGCTGCTGCTAAAAGATGTAGCGTAACATCTGACCTAGCTGCAAGTTGCTGTTAGTTGAAAAGTTTCATAGAGGAGAGATCAGCTTTTAGCTTGCCTGTCTTTGTCCTCTGTCCATAAGCCTCTCTGGTAAGAGAGCAGGCACCGAGATGGCTTAAATTTCCATTTGCACAAGCACAGCTGTCCTTATATTTTAAATGGAAAATCCTAACTCTAGGGTCAAGGAACAGGTACAGTTCAAGCAATGGCTAACTGATTCAAATATGCAGGAGATCAGACTAGATTTCTAGTTGTGTCTGCTGTTCTAAAACCTGTAAATCACAAGCAGCCTAATGTGTAAAATTATCAGCAAGGCCATAGCTAAGGATTTTGCTTCAGTGTGTATGTTTTAGAAGAGAAAGCAGCATCTTCCCCCAAAACCTGGCACAAGGGACCGTTCTGCTGCTGCGCAGGGCCAGTGTGTGCAGAGCCCAGGTGCTGGGGTAGGTCAGGTCCCAGATACCACCCAGACGGAGCAGAGCAAGCTGCGAACCTCCAAAGTGAACCACCTTCCAAACAAGGATTTTTGGATCTCTACTTGCAATTTAGCCCTTCATGTTACCCACCCCCATCCCAACTTGGAGCTACCCTGGATACCTTAGCAAGTCAGAAATGGTACCTTGTTACTTCCCAGAAACCACACGTGGCATTACTGTTCTTCCTTTTCTTCGAGGCAACACTTTGCAGGTGATCTGAGTGAACTGGGAAGAAGAAAGAACATGAAGTTGTAGGGCTGTCAGACAAAACTTTTAATGCAATCCATGTGTTGCCACACATCTACCATATAAGAACATGGTTAATTTGCATATTTATCCCATTCCTTGCACATCCTCAATGCTTTATATAAGCACTCTAATGTCAACATCTTTGGAATATGTATTCTTTGCCACAGTTTCTGTGTCAGTAAATTTTTTGCTTTTTTGGCATTTTTTATGAGCAGAGACTTTATCAGGTGTGCAAAGTGTTTTCAGATTTGTAGTTCGATAAATTGAACTTGTTCTGTAAATTGTTTACCATCAACACTCATTTGTGTGACTTTTTCTAATAGGATAGCACTGTTTATTTGGTAAACACACAGAACCTTTATTAAACTACACTAAAGCAAATTTAATCTAAATTCTCCTCAGTTCCTCGCTTATTTGGAAGAGCTACTCTTGAAACTCTGTCTTCTGTTGTATGCCCCTCTGTCTTGAATTTTTTTCTTGCTTTTGCTTTCCTTCCCACCAGCAGTTGGTAAAGCTTAGTTGAACATTTGAATCTTAAAAGCAACATATTTAGCATTTGAGATTGTCAAAAAAAATGAAAGATTTCTCCATCTTGAGATGGTACATCTGCTCAGTAAACTTGGCACCAGTCTTTACTGGCTTTGCTCTTTTTTTCACCCAACACCTGCCCCAACCCCAACACCTGTGAAGACAAACCAGACATAGCTGTGTTAAATGGACATTAGCAGTGTGTATTGTCAATTCTCAAACCCAGATTGTGTCAGGAAAGAACAGAAAGGAGGGTCTGAAAAGCAAGCTGACCGTAAAAAAAAAGAAAAGCCAAAATGGGCCAAGCCAGCATATGTGAGAGATCTTCCTCACAGAAAGTGTAATGGCAACACTGAAACATTTAAAATAGTCAAAACAGGAAAAAGAGTTCAACTTAAGTGTAATCATGCCACAAGAGTTGTCCGAATAGTTCTTGGATCAATTCTCATGATGCTACTTAGAGTAATGTCAGAGCTTACTGGTCGTCTTCCAGAGAATCTACCAGCTGCCCGCTATCAACATCGCAGCACTCGTACACTCGTCTTTTCCTCTTCATTACAAATCTGACGGCTAGTGCTTTAAATCTCCTTCCCCCCAAACAGCAGAGATCCTATTTTTGTGCAGTTATATTAAGAACAGCCATTTTATTAGCAAGTACTTGACCTGTTGGACACACAACTATATGAATTCTTAAGTATTTCAAATAAACTATTCTTAATTATCATGCTATTAGTATGTTAGTAAAAAAAGACGGCTATGATATATCATATCCTGAGTACTATATAATACTACTTGGAAGTAACATTTATATGAAACACACATTCCCTGTGGAAACATAGCATTCATTTTGCACTGTTTAAAACTGTGTCGCGTTGCTACAGCACACCAAAGAGCAAGTGTTGAAGGAGGATACAGGTAAAGCTGTGACTAGATGCAATAAAGCATAGGAGATATAAAGGCTGACAAAGGAGGGTATGGAAAGGACCTCAAGCAATTCATTTGGAAACATGTCTCTGTTTCTTGCCCACCTTGCCATTTCAGAAGTCATTGGAAAGTTGAGGACCAAGGCTGCAAAAACCAAGGCATACCTGCCCAGCTGATTTTTTATTGCACACAGCTCATCTGCACTTGGAGTCACAGAACAGCAATAGTGTGAAAGGTACCATGTCGTTTTAACATTTTTATAGATAAGGCTAAAAAAATTTAAAAATTGTAGACCATGGTGGCAGGAAACTCATTGTCCTACAAGAGAACAAAATGCAGGTCATTTCTGCAAATTATTTCTCAAATCAGTCACTAGATTTAAAGAGAAAAACAGAACTGAAAATCTGGATAAAGGCAAAGGTTGAACTACTTCTGACAATAATTGGCAGTGGAGAAATGCATATGCTGTGGATGAAGTCCTGGCTTCACTAACTGTGACAGCAGATCTTTTAACTGAGCTCTTTTAGGATTAGAATTTGACCTTTAATAGCTACACAATGCAAATAAATGAGCCACAGATAACTACAGGGACTTACAAAAGAAATTGAAAGTTGAAACAGAGAAAAATAAGCAGGAATGACACAAAACTTACTGAGTTTTATGGTGATATTTACAAAGCAGCGGTGTCTTCAGCCATACCTCCCTACAGAGTCTAAGGATAGAAATAAGTAGGAGTCATATAATTGCATTCTTACGTATCTATTTTATTCAATTACCTTTCAAACACCCTGTGACCCACTGTACTTCTGTGACATGAGCATAAACTTAACTTTCTGGCTGAACTGGGGAATTCTTATGCAAGCAAATGAATTGCACCCGTGAGTAAGACTGGAAAAGAGTCATGGAGAGGCATGGAATGATGGGAGGGGTGTCTACAGCAGCAGCATCTCTCCACACCACCCTTCACCCTCTGCAGCACCTGCTACTGGTGCACAGGTCTGGTACAACATCACAATCACGGCTTCATGGTGCCATCATCTTTTCAACGTGCCGGTAGATCCTACATGAGATGATTTGCTGAACCTCTTTACAGGGGCTCCGCAACACTAACAAATATAGACAGGAAGTAAGTAGTAAATGCAATTGCTTCATTCTGGCAAGGGGAGTTGCTCTACCTCAAATACTGTTGGACCTCCCAATGTTCAGCTGATATGGTTTACGTTTTTCTCAAATAATTTCAGCTTTTCACTTATATTTAGCAAGAGAGCAAGGGAGAGTGACCTTCCACAGCCCTGGCTCACAAACCGCACCAAGAAGAGCTCAGTGGAGCTGCAAGCACGATCTGAAACCAAAACAATTTACTGGGTTATTTCATTACAAAATAAATTGTTTATGAAACTTTATGAAACACCCACACCAGTGTCCATGAAAACAGAATGCTGTATTTATGAGGCAACCCTTATGAGAGGTAGTATAATTTTAGTGTCTTATACTTGAACTATGCTAAAAATATATTACTTTGTCATCAGGGAACAGTTATAGTAAAAAAAAAAAAAAGAAAGAAAGAAAAGCAACATCACAACCTTGAAGTGAAGACTGGGTGAGCAGCTGAGCATTAGACAAGGAGTCACAGCATGTTGTTCTGCGGTGGCCTTGCGGTGCGCAGTTAAAAAGCTACAGCGGCCGCCCAGCCGGTTGCCTGATTGCCCGCCCCAGTCCACAGCAAGGTGTCTTCCCTCTTGTGCCGGGCTCTGCCAGGCTCCTGCAGCTTTTGAAACTCTGAAGCCACTGCAGGCATGGTGGCAGGAAGCCGGAGACACGTGTCAAGCTCGATGAGTCCCTACAAAACCCTCGGGGTCACAGTTCTACCTGATTCCCCCACTGGGCTGCAAACACAGGGGGCAGAAGTCCAAGGGAAGCGCCTGCTGCATGCCGGCGGCGAGGTGATGCGTTCCCGTGTCAGATTTCTGGAACACAGCGGTAGCAGCTGAAAGCAGTCAGAAGGGTTTGAGTATGTGCACAATCATCAGAAAGCGATGGAGAGAGCCTCTGCTAATGAGAGAGAAGGTAAATAGAGCCTGAGAAACTGGAAACATTCTTTGGTTTGGCTTGCAGCGGGAAAAAAATCTTAAAAGGCATTGTGCACGGCGGAGAGGCCATTAATCACGGGAAATGCACTTCCCCAAGTACAGTAGGGACATGCAGGAGCCTGTCATTTATCAGGCCATTACTCAAGAGCTTTCCAGAATTCCAGAATATGCCAATCCTTCCTCGAGACCCAGGTGACAAGGCATGGCAACAGTGATGGATTTGACTATGGGGGCATAGAGCTTTTTTGGGGTGGAGAAAGACATCATACCAGCATCTGAAAAGAGCCACCTAGTTAATCTTTAAAAGTTTGAATCTAAAATCCCAGATGCAGTATTTGCGTTGTACAGACAAGAACGGGCTATAAACTTGGAACTCTACGAGTCTGTGGGAGCTGGAGAAAATAATCTCTGCTGGCAGTCATGTATTAGGGCTTGACAGGTTTTAAAAGTAACAATTTCACACAAAGCCCCCCGGTTTAGTAGTAATACCAGGCCCTTATTTGTCAGTTGACATTTTCTGATATTTTTCATGCAAGGTTCTACACACAAATTCAGTCTTCAAAATACCCCATTGAACTGAGGCAAATTCACTCTAAAACAAAAAATCTTTCACCAAATCCCCAACAAGGCAGTAAAAAGCTCCAGCAAGCGTCAAGGAACAGGTCCAGAGAAGTTCTTTCTGCCCTGTGGTTTTGCTTCTAACCTATAGGTAGCAATCGTATTTGTTCCTACATTTTTGGACGACATTTCTCTGTTAGAAGTGCAACAGACCTGTTCTGCTGGAGAAGCGGTAGGAGGGAAAGTTTTTCCAAGAAGCTGTACACATTAAAATGAGCCAACTGCACGCTGCACGAAGTTATGCTAGCAGGAGCTGAGCTTTTCGTTCGTGACGCCAGCCACCAGTGAGGCTCGGTGCTATCTTCTGTAACCCCGCGGCTTTGTCCATGAGTTCGCACCGGCTGCACGTCGCTGCCTCCTTGCCAGCACAGCTTTCTGTGGCTGCCCAACTGTCTAAACGAAGAGGAGGGAAATTATAGGGGAGAGCCATCAGCTCTGTGTGAAACTGAAAATGCTTTTCCATGTTTATAGGACTAACGCCTTCGTAAAATCCCAGGTACAGAAAGGATGGCGAAAACACGGTTTTGAAATGAGCAGGCAGAGTTAAGAAAAGCGCTTTTTTAACTACTGCCACAAACGTTGTTGACAGCTAAGTGACACTGGAAATGGAAAAGGAGGGAGGGCACAGCAGAGCCTGTCACTTTAACTCTTTATCAGAGCATGTTTAATGGGACTTTATGTTCAGCCATGTGAACTTCGAAATACCTAAGTTCAAATTTCACCTTCAGACTTCCCATCTGTTCTTATTTCATCCTCAGACTTTCCATCTGCTCCCATCTAGGCCTTCCTAACGCTGTGCCCAGTCAGACGGTATGGTTTTACCAGGTGCTTCTGTCTTGGAAATTTTATGGCATATAAGAAACAATAAAAATTTATGTTGTACATGTTACTTGTGCTAATTAATTCCATTGCACAACAATGTTTTTTAAATGATATTGTCCAGAAAGTCTGTTAAAATCTACTATAGACAAATATGGCAATATTTTATAGCTCTTAGTGCCAGATGGGTTTGGAGTTCAGACATTTGCGCTAATGCATTTTGCACTTAGGTGCTGTGCTGGGAAAAATCGACTCCCAGTGACAAAGAGTTAACATTAAAATATTGCTGTTAGCTAGGGGCAGTGAATGCAAAGTGGAGGTGTGTTTTCCTGTATTAATTTTTTGCTGGAAAGGAGTACATGATAAGCTATTAGTGTGCCACTTGACAAATTTTTAAAAAAGTGAAAGATGTTATTTCCTAGTACTAATATGTAAATATTTTCACGTCTGGAAGAGCAAGAATGTGCTGGCTAATGACCAAAGATGTGCTGGATAAAATCCCCTCCACCTGTTCAGAGGGCCATTGTGCTAGAAAAGAAAGATCATGAAATAAGCACCGTTAAGTCCCATATCATAGCAAGAATAATTAATGTATTAAAGAAAGATTCACTATCCAAGGGCGTTCCTATAATTTCTTGCTTCAGATTGCTGAACTCCAAGCCGACAGATATTCTGAACTCTGAGTGCAAACAGTGGGTTACACAGTGGGGCTTGTTTTGGACAGTGTTTTTTGTTTGCTTGTTTGTTCCACAAGACTGGGCAAACAAGGTTTTATGCCAAGTGAGAGTTTCCTTCCTCGATTTTGCTCCCTCCCAAGCACTCTAGCGGCTGCACCTCCTACACACGAGGAATCCAGAATGAGCCCAGGGATTTCACATTTGAACCCAAATGCTGTCAGATACCAGACAACAAGGGCTTCCCCCCAACAGCGGATTCAAAAGCAGCCTCCTGCAAAAGGCTCTGTCATCTCCATCGCCGCGGGAAGCTCCCCGATGGCCAAACAGAATTTGTTTTTAAGTGGCAGCTCCATCAACATCACATCATGAGGGTTAAAAGGTGCAGAGTTGTTGACGGGGGGAATGGCTCTCAGCAATAAAAATGGAAAGAGCAGCTTGTCTCATTTTCCTCAGAAAAAGAGATGCTCGGGAAGGAGGACAGGGAAAGGACAGGGGGTGCAGGCTGCAGTAGCTATTCAAGTGAACATAAAGCTCAGATATTATCTTGTCTCACGATTTTTGGAAGCTGACAAACAGTTACAATCAACGCCTTTCGTTTGCTCAAACAGGAAATTGTGTCATTGTGAGAACAGGCATTTACAATAATGCTGTGATTCAAGAATACTTTTGTGAATAAAAGAAATAAGTAGAGTTTCCTGCTATTTGTGCTTTTATAATATGTCATGCTCATAAATCCTCACACAGCTGTGGGTATTTGTCATGATAATCACGAATCTTCATATACTTGCTTCAAATTTTAGTGCATGTGATTTGTTCCTGTAAATGATGCCAACACTGAAATTGCAGCATTTTTTTTTCCATGTTATGTTGTTTTTAAAGTCACAATCTCATTGCAAGGGAGAAGAGATGATACCTATGTGAATTATTGACTAATTGTGATGCACAAGTAAAGACTATACAGATATAATAAACATCTTACAAGCCACCCACAGACTAAAATGTGTTTTCATAAACTATTCAATGAATATTTACGCATAAAAAATATATTCATGAACAGAAAAAAAAAACCCATCAAATTTGCAATTAATAATTGTGTTGAATAATTTTGATTTACAAATGGGGTCATTTTGTTCAAGTTCGCTAATTATTGGTTGGTTTGCCTGTCTGTGAACTAGGTTACTCTAACACACATTGGGAAAACAAGTTAATATCCAATGCTTCCCATAAGCTTTGAGGCTCTTAGTCTATTTTTTGTATTTTCTAAAGCATCTTAGAAAATACATGATTACCTAGTTGCAGGTAAGCATCTTTCTGGAACTTACACATAGTTTAACTTTAATAGGTATTAATATGATCATGATCCATTACCATTTCACTCGTTCTTTTCTCTAAATAATGATGAGCCTGAAGGATTTTGAGAATCAGTTGTAGGATATGGACCCTTTCTTTTCTGACCGGTTTGGACACATCCCAGGTCCATAGTAGCCAAAAATTGCTACCATCTGTTGGCCAACCAATAAGTTACAGTATGTGAAATGAGTTTATGGTCAAATGCAGGCGTCTCACACACATTGCAATTAAATATACTGCCAACTTGTTACGAGTGTATTGTGGAATCACTCCCAGAGAAGGTGGTAAAAATCCCAGCAGGTTAAGTATGCCGTTGAAGTATCCACTGGCAAAAGCAAGAGACAGTATGTTCCCAGGAGCAATCCCGCACCAACAGCAAAGGGCTGGAGAAACCTGATGTGTCTGTTGCTGTGATTCTGCTGCTTGCTATCAGCAGATTAATCCAAATGGAAACTAATACTGAGGCCACTCTTTTTGTTGTTGTTTGGTTGTTAATACATGCAAGTTCTCAATATGGGACGGCCCTGAGTGTTTTTAATTGCATTCCATTTTACTATAAAGAGATGGTAGAAGCCATGTAGCTCTACCTTCCAGGTACTAAGCTTGCCCACACTGGTTCCTGTCTTCCCTTTGGTTAAAGCACCATCTTCACACTCCGTGCCACTTTCCTTCAGATTTTGCTAGGGTCTACTTTGCTTCCTTCCTGACCCATGCAGGTGTCCTTCCTCCAGCTCCATGGCAAGCCTCTGTGCCATTCTCCATCCCAAAACAAACAAGATTAAAAGCTCTCTCTTTCTGACATGAAGTCTGGCTTTGTCCGTGTGTAGGAAGGAGAGTGATATTTATACTCACATGTCATAAAATCTTAAATTTTCACACAGGAAAGTGCACACACATAGCAACGCTGTCTAAAATAAGTCATTCTGTTGCTTTGTGTCTTCTAGCTTCCTTGGACTGAGATTGGAAAAAACAAATTTGTGAATGCAGGTGGCCACATGAAGGAAAGGAGGCAGCTATTGTGTTTGGGTAGAAAAGTGCCACAGTCCCTTTGGAGATACTCGGCAGAAGCCCCACAGGTATCAGACCTCTGGTGAAGCCTCCCAGCCATCAACAGCTAATGGATCAGGTCCGTGCTGAGACAAGTGGGTTCATAAGGAACAGCTCATTGGTGAAATCTGTGAAAAAACAAGCAAAAACATACACAGAGATTTGCTTACACTCTCTCAGGATTAGGAGAAAATTTCTCTCCAACTCCAAAAAGCATTCCTCCCTGCCAAAGCATCGGTGAGAGCGACGAAGGCAGAGCAGGACTGGGAACACAGTGAGGCCCTGTGCTGATCAGGTCTGGTTCTGTGCTTGTGCTGCTCTCTTGTCACCTCGGTCTTTCTCCTTTCTGTCTGTCTCCTTTCTGTCTATATTTCTGCAACACGAGGCAAGAGGCACTCCCAACCTCAAAAATTTCTTTGACTTGATTTTTTTTCTTCCAGCCATATCTAGTGAACATGGGATCTTTTTAAAATATTTTCAAAGGTTCCTCGATTACTCAGACAAGCATTTTTGCTTGTTCTATAAAACCCATAAACCATAACAAAATTATCCAGTGCTTTTAATCCTTGACACCTTCAATCTTTTCTTGCTTCCTCCAAGCTGTAATTATTTCCTGGGAAACACTTGAATTTTAGAGAACATCTTGATCATTAAAACAATGTAAATATATTACAGTACTAGATTCAAAATTAATCCAG
This sequence comes from Psophia crepitans, assembly GCA_013399095.1. Taxonomy (NCBI): domain Eukaryota; kingdom Metazoa; phylum Chordata; class Aves; order Gruiformes; family Psophiidae; genus Psophia; species Psophia crepitans. The sequence goes on along the minus strand of VWZZ01002558.1, from coordinate 873,526 downwards.
CAGGAGATATATCAACTCCAATTAGCATTTACTGCATTTTTAATTCAGTACAAAGACTTTCCTGGAATCAAACACATCATCATAATTTTAATAATTCACAGTCACCCTCTGGGACCTAAAGTGAAGTGAAAAACACAGCAACATTGTCTTTTGTTATCACTGCATGTTGCATAAGGATGATGGGCTGGATCTGGATGATGGCAGTCATTTTCTAAAAGAATTATTTCTTGTTAGGTTTTTTTCCCTGTTTTCTTTTTCATAAATAGAAGTCTGATTTCTTTCTCTTCCTGGAGGATTTTCACAGCCATGGCTCTCTGAGGGATCTCCTGAGTATCTTTCAGTACTGACCACTTCCAGTTTGTCAGGTAGACTCTGAAAAGCTTGTGCTGTCCTCTCCATGCCAGTCAGAAGCCACATTATTCTATGCTTTTTGGTATTAACAGTATCATTCCAACATGCCAGCCCTATTGGTCTTTCAAGAGCATCCATGAATGACCCTTGATGAAGAATGTAATATTACAACCCAGTCCAATAGCATGTTTAATGCTATTAAGGCCAGGAATGGATTTCTATTCATAGAATCCTAGAATGGTTTGGGGTATTCATCCCAAGACTCTTACCTGAGTGTAAGTAGAAATTCCTTACTTCCGCCTGGTTCTTGCATACCTTTCTCTTTCACATTGGTGAATGAACAGCATAGTCCCTAGACTCTGATATTGTCTCTCATTCCTGCCTCTGCTAGTGTTTTGGCAGGATGTATGTCCAAAGAATTATGTATTCAAAGACCATGTATCAAATGTCATTATTTATTTACGCCATTATATCTATTTATTTTGCTCTGTTCATGAACCCTGCATATATTCCCTAACTGTGTCCCCAAAGCCCAGTGAACCTTCAAACCTTTCCATGAAACCCAGAAATAAGTCAAATTTGTCAAATATTTTGTCAAATACCAAAAGTCTTTCTTTCTAAAGAGTCTGCTGTCTCTTGATCTTTGAAATATCCTGAGTCTTCAAGACCTTTTTCCTCCCTCAGGACTCAGAAACCTCCTCCTGAAGTTTTCTCTGATGAGTAGAAACAGGTGACCTCACTGAAGCCAGATATCAAATCCTAAGCCTCAGACATCCTATGAGTCCCTTTGTAAGTGAATAATAAATTCCTAGATGGACTGAAGGATTTGGTGTTTCTTTAGAAACCTGGAGCCATGTGCTGTGTCCAGAAGCTTGTGTCCAGAGTCTTGACTAAACTTTAGGGATGAGGGAGAATCCTGTTTCCAGAAAAGACCCAATTGATACACTCCACACAAATCTGGAAGAGAGATGTGCAGGATTGTTGTAGAAGGTCCATCCTTCATGGCAATACTTAACCCAGTCTAAGAGCACTGGCACTTCCAAATTACTAACTGCTGAGGCCTTTCTTAACTCCCTATCTCTGCTCCACTCCCCCCTCAAATCTCTACACCTGGTACCACCTTGAATTCTCACCTTCATTCTGCTTGGGTACTCCTCCGGTCATAGAACTAACTGTCCCTAGCCTGAGCTATAATATCATTGAACCCCTCAGACGGCCTGAATTCTCATATATGTTCAGAAGCTCTTTGCCTGGCAAGACAAGTGGAAGCAAGCCAACTAACATCCTGGTATTTCAGAGGTGAGCAAGAAAATCCCACAGAAGTCTTCAGAGAAGCCTAATTTATTAGTCTGCTCTTGATTCATTCACATACCACCAATTTCAGTACAAAAGAAGAGGTAATAGAGTCACACACCTCTTGGCCAACAAGTTCAAATGTTCTTTTAGGCAGTGAGTGGGTTGAAATCCACTACCTGAACCCACATTGCACATCTGGGGGTATCCAGCAACTATGCTATTGAATTGCCTGGAATAGAATCATTCTTCCTTCCCTTGCTCTGAAGCTGAGCCACAGAACATAAAAGCAATCACAGCTCATAGTTGGGAAGAAAAGCTGAAATAAAAACTAAAGCAGAGGAGAAGGTTTAATAAATTTCAAAGTCAGAATTGGATTCATAATCTTTCTTTGAATTTCTGAAGTCAAGTAATCCAGACAACAGTTTAACTCCCTAATATTCGTGGAGCTGATTCTCATTTATGCTAATGTCCTTTATGTCCTGCATTAACAGTTCATTTAAACCTTTTTAAAGTCCCTTTACATCTCTAAAGCAGTGTAAAGGAGCCATACCGTAAGTTAGTATAAGCTGGAAACATTTTCTCAACTATTATTTTTTCAGCTTTGCTTGGATTTCCTTGGTATGGAAACTATATGAAGCTTTAATTGAATGTGTCCCCACAAGTCTTAAAACATAACTACTATAGATGATTGTTTCCAAGAACTGTTCTCTACAATTATTTATGCACCAGTCTTGCTAAGGACATGAAGATTTTGCAAGTGAGTATGAATTATCATACAGAATGCTTGGGCTTTTGCCAGGACTTGCATGAAATGAAAGCATTTACATAAATGAGAGATGCCTAATTTTTCTCATGGCTTTCTTGTACACAAATGCCAAAATCTTGCATCACGGACTGCTTCATACTTCTATCTGGAGCACACAGTGTGCTGTTCACCTCTGTGCAGAGAACTAGCAAAGTGTATTTTTCCCCAGTGGGCCTTTGGGTATGAAGAGACTCCAATCACTGTGCCTTTTGCACAGTAGTGGTTGAATTCCAGCCACAGTGACTGCCCCCTCTGCATCTTGCTAAGGTCTTTTTAGACCAAGAATAATCCAACCCAGCTCCAATGACCAAACTCCATTTCAAAATGGAGCACTGCAGTAGTGGTTTTCTATTTTCTGTGGCCTGAGCGTACAGTTTGCATGGTGACCACTGCGTAAGAGCTTCGCTGGTAAACTGTTAGCGTTACATTTGGTTGTACCAAAGCAAGTTGATCTTGCAAAGCTTTCGTCTTGAATGTAAACTATTTGAGCCACTGTAAATAAAAGCATCTATGGGATAAAATAACAATTGCTTTAAAAGGAAAATGTGGTATCTGCCATCACGTAAAAACAATTCATCTGTAAAATCTCTTTATCTTCTTCGTTATTCTTCCCCTGGGCATATCCTGCAGCTCCAGCTGCTGAAATGTAGCACGCAGTAACAAGGCTATCGACTGCACTAACTTAGAGGTCTTGATAAGCAAAACTGTCAAAGGAGACCATTGATTTAATAGTATCTCAAACGCAAATTGTTGATTATTCTGAATTTCCTTCCCAAAGTAACCACTCTGAAAAGCTGCTCCTTTTATGTGGCTCAAAGCTACCTCAGAGTCTTACCATTGATCTCTGTGGGGCCAATTTTTCAAATTACCAGTAACTCTCGAAATTAAAATACTGCATCCCACTTTCAGCAATGTTTTGTAAATCCTCTGGCTTCCTTTGAACTAAAAGCTCCTTAGGCTCCAGCTTTATTCTTCTATCAGGCTCACATGTAAATGTCCACTATTACAGACAAATTGGAAATATGCGCTGGGGCCTGAATTCACCCCACTCAGCTATAGACAGCAAACTAAGGTGCATTAATTAGAAGTGCAAGTACTCTAGGTTGTCCAAAGAGTCAGAGGAGAGGGAAAGGGATTTTTTGGATGCAGAAATCTTTACGTAAGACCTCTGGCTTGACTGACTTGGAAAGGTGACAGGGCAGTTGGGTGACTAGGTTGAGGTGCCTGAGTCTGGCATGCATCTGGATCTAAGTCTACAGTGAAATATGGTTGATTCTTAGAATATTAAGATACAAGGACTTTAATACGTGCTTCTGTCATGTTATCCAGCCTGAAAGAGTGGATTTTCAGTAATGAGCTCAACTGTAGAATCACACAATAGTTTGAGTTGGAAGGGACCTCTGGAGGTCAAGTAGTCCAATCTCCTGCAAAAAACTGGGTCAGCTTCAACATCAGATGGGACTGGTCAGAGCTTTGTCCATTTGACTTCTGAATAGGTCCAAAGGTACAGACTCCACAACAATACTCTGATTGTTTATTTTTTTTTCAGGGGTGGAAGGGGCGATAGATATTGCATAGAAACATCTTGTGACCAGTGAGTTTAAGGTCAAACACATCAGCAGAGAAAAGCACGATTAACATTTTTGTACTGGTGGAGGATAGATACACTTTTTAACAAGAGTGAATGCAAACCTTTGGCTGTATATGTATACAGGTGGATGAGTCAGTATGCAGCCACAGTTCACTGCTGAACATTGCGAAGATTTATTGCATCTAGGATCATACCCAGTGTTTTGGAGCTATTAGCACTTACATAGATTTGCATGGACTGTGATCATGCTTGCTGCTATGGGAGCCCCATCTTACTGCCGTACCTTCAGGGATAAATGTTTATTTACACACCGAAGTCGCTTAGCCTTTATCTAGGTTTGCTGCATGTGAATACTTACATATCAATAGCACTCCCCAAGACATATATGACATTATATGAATTGTCAAAACAAAGGATAAGTTGAACAGTTATTTTGAACAATTAATTCAAGGATAAAGACTACGTAAGAATCTACAAGGATCCCAAAATGTAAACATCAAGATCAACATATCCCACCAGAATTAATTTTCTTATTCTTGTGTGTGGTTTTGCTTTTTTTTCCTTAAAAAATCTGTACAAGGGTCTAAGGGTCATTGTTTTAGGCATATTACCGGGAAAAAAAAATTCTATTTTCAGGGTCATGGGTGCTGTTATAAAAGCTTATGGACAGCAAATATTTCTTGTCAACTTGCAGCATTTGTTTCTGTTTCTTTTCCTAAGAGCTGCCCATGCTGTCTCTTTTACAAATTAATGTGAAATTTCAAAAGACCACACATTTGGCTTTTCCTTTTTTTTTTTTTTTTTTCCAGAAGCCCCTAAAAGGGAGAGAAGACTTGTTAGAATGATTTCTTTCCAGAATAGAGTTTGAACTGGAATTCCACTGGTGAAATGTTATTTTGTTCTGGCCAGCATCCATAAGTTCCATCTTCATATTAGAAGTTTATCGTCTTGCTTAAGCTGGAACTGTGTCCAGCTGGGGAGATGCCATTCAACTCCCTTCATCATCTTACTAAATATTCAGAGAATGAATTCAAACAGCTAAAAATGTGTGGCTCATAATATGCAGCTTGAATTTATAGTAACACTATCCGCACGCTAATAAGGAATTTGCAAGCTATAAAGATGATTATCTTTGTCCTAAAGATTTATGTCCTTAATGAGGCCAGTTCCATATTAGCAATGATATGCTAAGCAGTCACTTATTTTGGAATTGCCAGCCTTTTTTTCTACTCTCTTTTTCTTTCAGCAAAATGCAGAAACCTCAGAAATTCAAAATGAAACTGAGGTCAAGATAGAGGTTGTCATAATAACTATTTAGTCCATAAATTTGAAAAAAAACCCCAGATGTCAGCCTGTTACCCCACCAAACAATTTAAAGTAGGAAGTTCTGAATAACCTTATTGCCACTGTCTGAAAGTGGATTAAAAAAAAATTCAGGAAATTACTCCTTTGATCTTAATAATATGTAAATTTTCATCTGATCACTGTTGACAGTCCACAGATCTTTGAGGTCAAATCCATTCCTCGGTTCAAACTCGTGCATTTCTGTATGAAAAAAGATATTGCTTTGCATGACTTAAGAACTTCCTTATGCAAATGTTTATGAGGAAATATTGCAATCATGTTTTTAGAGACTATTTTTAAGTGTAGTCCTTTGGGAGACATCACTTCAGTCTTGGTAGCAGAGGTGGTTTGGTACATTTGACCTCATCCTCCATTAAAAAATTACAATCTGCTTAATCAGGTCTCACTTTCAGCACACTGTGTGTTTGAGGTTAATTAGGAGATCAGCTGTGCACTGGAAGGATGGATGTGTTAGAGATCAGAGAAACTAAGGTATGGAGATCAAGTCTCAGATTTCTTATTTTATTGGTTGGATGTGAACAGTTAATCTGGGAACATGCCCAGAGAGCTCCCGCTGGCCCACACAGTACCTGTGGTTTTGGGACAGCAGTGGTGGCCTGCAGGGTCCCAAGAGTCATTGCCCTACTCTCCAATACGTGCGTGGTGGTACCAGCCGTGACCACTGCTCCTCTCAAATCCTCAACAGCTTTCAGGCAACGGGCATGAAGTATGGACGTCTCAGACACTTCAGCAAGCATCAGAAATCTCACAGGAGGCAACTTTGTCATTCCTAACCCTCTGTTTCTCTCATCATGAGCCCTCTTGTGCTTGTATGTACATCACCTTCATACCTGAGCCTCCAGCGACAAGTGGGAGAGCATTGTGGTTCCTTCCAAACCAGTCAAACACTGTTTATGACTGTAGTTGCCCAGGACAGTGTGTTTTATTTTATACACCAAAGGTAGATTCAATTTGGCAACACATTTTCTTTAAAAGTCAACCCCTCTGGTGCAGTAAAATACATTAGGTTTGATGTGCTTGGCTATGAAAAGCTTTCCTTTTGCCAAGGCTACATTGTCTGAAGTCTCAAAGTAGGAGTTATCATGTTATTTGAGAAGAAGGGCAGAATAATTTGTGGTGCTTGGGCATGACACATGTGATTTTACACTTTGTCTGTAGGTGAGATACTGGATTCTGCCAGACCAGGCACCTGGTATCAATGTTCATTCTGGCATTAGCTCAGCAAAACTCACAGCTCCTGAGAAAAAGCACATGTTTCTGCATAGGGACACAACCTAAAGTGTCCAGAGAGAGGGTAGCGTTAGAAATGGGTGACCTACCCAGTAATCTGTAGGTGACAGGGAAATGGAGGGAGGTAATCCTCTAGGGATTTTTTTTGCTTTTGGGGTGATGTGGCAAAAGCCACTGCTACACACCTCTGTCTATGTCTTAACAACTGTTTGGAGAAATTTGCTCATACTAACGCTTTAATGCAGTGTTTATCCTAGAACACATTAAATAAAACCTCACTTTGCTCTTGGGAGGTACTTTTCCTGTTATCTGCCTGCCATAGCTATTTGCTCCTGGCAAAGAGATCCTTGAAGAGAAGGAAGACTTTCATCACAGCTTTACTGGACTGAGGATTGCAGCAGTCTCCAAATAACCGATGTTTCTGCGGGCAGGCTAGGCACTGAGCATCAGGGGAGATCATTATTTAAAATCAGTGCTGAGAAGGCTGTTTCTAGTGTCAGTGCTAGCATGAGTCATTTAAAATCATTCCTGGAGCTACTGTAGAACAAGTTTATCAGATTCATACCCCCAATCCGGATTATTAGCATGCAAGTGCGTGCTCCTCACAGAGAGAGCAGTTACGGAGTCTGGTCTATTTTTCAAGCTGTATTTCCAGAACTGAAATAATCCATTGTAGAAACAGCCACTATTTTAAAGCTGGGTCAGCTAGTGAAAACTGCCAGACAGTCTCCTATTTCCATTGCAGGATATGAACCTTGTTATCCACGTATCAGTATTTTTCAAACTACAACTTTTATATAAAAACAGAAGTGCTACGCTGCACGTAAATGGAGGTGACTGATTTTGCAGCAGGTCCCTATGTACAAAGAAATATAAAAGACAGACGACACAGGATTTAGCAGGCCATGCTCCGAGTACTAGCCACAGCAGCATTGTTTCACATCTTTGAGTTTATAGAGACAGACCAGTGTAATGAGAGAATCAGTGATTCATTTCACCCACTAAATAAAAGAAGTATGTTCCAGCTGTCATGACTTGCCGTTAACAAAAGCACCTGTGCTTTGAACTAGATAATCAATAACACTCTCGATTTTGGAACAGGTTTTTATACATTTTATGCACAGTTATTCTCTTTTTTTTCCCTAACTTTATAGTTTAGTTTCTTGTTCTTCACCGAATCAAGAAGAACATCGAAACAGTGAATCTGAATCTATATCTGTTTTTCCATTGCCATAAACTGAACTTTTGAAGATCAAAGCCAACATCTCAGCAACTGGGGTTTAGGTGTCATTTGGCATACTGAATAAAAGTCAAGTGCTTTCCTTTAAGTAGTATCTTTAAAGGTATGTGTTGAAAAAGCTCTCTAATCCACTCTGTAAATACACCAAAAAGAGTAATAATACACCATATATGTGTCCTGTCACCTTTTCCTGTAACTATTGCAACTGCAGCAATTTCTACTGTAAAAGATGCTATAGGAAAACTTGACACCCCGTTTGACAAGACAGAATGAAGCGACACAATTTGGCTGCACAGTTTTGAATCTCTGGGAAGAATTATTTGCAACATGGTTTGAAAAATTCCACAACTGCAAAATGTCACTGGATGATATTTGAATATTAAACTAATCTAAAAAAGTTATGCATGTCCACGTACACTTGTGTTAAGATAGAGAGGCAGAAAAAAACATGCTGTAATTGTTTGCAAATTCCTACAGATGTTTATTCATTTTCTCTGGTTGAAACTCTATTTGGTATGTGATCAAAAGGAACTATATAAAGGAGTTTGCCTTCTTTAAGAGCATTCCTTCCATTAGTGATAGTATTAGAAGACAGGCCAAAGAGAGGATTTCTGAATGGAAATCTTGTTGACAGTTGTGGTAATCCAGACTGCAGTTGGCTATTTTTCCGTGTGGTTGTTGGGCTGGGATTTTTGTTTATGGTTCTGGTTGATCACATTTTCATGTTCTCTACAGGCTTTGACAGACAGCTTTAAACTAGAAAAGCACAGCTGTAATCCAAAAATACGTCCATATCTTCAGTTACCACAGTCTTCAACTGCTTTCAGGAATTATTATGCTATGCAGTTTATGAAGGATACGAAAAAGTCCATAACAGCTATTATCAAATTCAGCTGTAACCTTCCTAACAACACTGCTCAACTGAGTATCTGTAGAGCAAAATTTTCGCCTTGCAGATCAGTGTAATAATGGCAGAGTTCCTCAGAGGAGGCCTAGCACAGTGAAAAAAGCACAACGTTATGGTTAAAACGCTTATGTAGAAGCAGCCTGACTCACATGACTTATCACCATCCCAGAGATGCAAAGGTTAGAGTGAAAACATTAGATCATCTAGCCTGCCTCCTTAATTCAAACCATAGAATCTCATCCAGTTACTCCTGTATTGAAGTCAGCTGCCTAGGCTTGCCAAGAAAAACCTTCTGAAAAGATATTGAGCCCTGATTTGTGAAGAAGTAGTAATTCTTGCCAGTCAAGTTATTTACCTATAGGTTTTTTCATTATACTCTTTGATCAAACTGAATTTTGATTGGTGAGTGTGCTAGGGAAATTCTGAAAAAAAAAATAAAATCTGTTGCTTCTCCAGAAGAAAAATGTCAGAAATATTTTGTAAATTACCCTGCGACAGTTATAAAAGTAAGTGTTCTTTCTGGAAATTGATGGAGAAATAAGGAAACAATTGATAATTAAAGTATCCTGAATGACTGGAGGGTGGCAGAGACGACATAGGGCACTATGGCCACATTTTCTCATGAGTCAGATCCACAACATCATGCCTGTTTGACAAAAAAAAAAAAAAATCCACATAGGCAATTTATACCTAAAGATCCATATACAAATAAACATATGATTCTTGCTGGTTTTATTCAAGCTTAAAAACCTTTGGGTTATACTTCAGGGGTTTTTATTTCATTTTTATGTTTTTAAATGTTGTACCCCACCAGTCCTAGATGGCTCATACATACTGATGCAAAGCTTTGAAATATAGAAGATTTCATAATGCGAGCTGTCACAGTTACACTTGTAGTCTGGTAGAAAATGTCTCACTCACACGCGCGTGCACACACATACACATATTAATCGTACTTACAGCAAATTAATCTGCCCTACTGCTTTGGTACAGGCAGACCCAGTGCCTCGCAGACACACATGCCTGGTGCTCAGTTCCGAACTGAATTTCACCTAAAGCTTTCACTCAGTTTTTTAAACAATTCTGCCAACAGCCCTTCGCCCCATCAACAAAACTTAACAGATCAGAGTAAAGGTCATTCTTTAACTCCTCATTAAATAAACCATCTATCCCAAATTATTTCCCTGGCCAATTTGGTAATTTTAGGGATGTATTTACTCTAAATTGGCACCAAATTTTCTTTCTCAGCTTTTCTTGTTAAGACCTTTCCTCTCTTACAGCTCTTGGAAGAGGAATATATGTTACATACAGCCCTTCTCTCAATGCCCGCCAAGATAGATCAAGTGTTCAGTTATATGTACAAAGATACAGTGATGATTCCAGAATAAAACACATATCTTCATTGGCTAATGAATTCTTGGAATTTTATTGACACAGTCTATTGGAATAATCAATATCTCACAGAACAGCCAACAATGAAATAAGCCACAGCTGTAACAGTCAGTCGCAGAAGTTCATGTAAGCTGCAGACCAGGAGCAAGGAGGGAGTTTTGCCCTTCCATTTTCTACCTGACATCTAAGGCTGCGTCTGACCTTGACATTCAGTGTTCGCCTTTTGTTCAGTTCCTTTCAATGGTAAAATTATATTTTCCTTACAATGCAATATCAAAACAATTTCTTTTAGGTGTATTTTTCCCGGCAAATCATTTTCCATGAAGGTTACAAAGATAAAGTGGAATCTAAAAGGCATGGAACAGGTCTCACATCAGCAGCAGCTGCGCAAATAGGAGGTGACTGTCTTCTCTTTTAAAGTCCTGGGATGAGTAAAAGGAGATGCATGCTATCTACACATTCTCTTTCTTCAAATTCCAGACTTTTAGGTCATTAATAAACAGGGTGATATTGCATCTCTGCCGCAGTGGGTAAAGTTTTACAGTCCATGTTTATAAATTCATTTCCACGAATATGGAGTTAATCTACATTTTTTTAAAGGCATATGGTCTGAACTGAAGAGTGCAGATGCTAATGATAATAGAAATCAAGGAGAGTCTTCCTGCGAAGGATGAAATGTTTTGTCCTCACTAGTCTGCTGTTCTGGATGGCTTTGTTGATTCACTCTTCATGCCATTCATCTCGCTAATTGATAGATTTAAGTATACTTGCAAGCTTTTTATATTTCACAGAAATATTCCTCAAGGGTGCTTACTGACAGATAGCCAGGTAAGCTGCTAACTAAAAAAGGAGCGAGGACACAGTATCTATGAATGGGCATAACGCATCTGGTGAAAATATGTTTCAGCTAGAAATGTCAATAGTCCATTCTACATATATTTTTTAAAAATACAGTTCAGAATATATATGTGTATCAATGACCTATCTACCCATAGGTGCAACATCAAGGACAAAGACAGAGCAAAAAAAATGGTATCTGACATTAGAAGTATTAGAAACTGTTGTGATCTCTTACATCAGGGGAAAAAAGGGTGGGGGGAGGGAAGAATGCCCTCATATTCTGGAGTCACTTATTCTGCTAAATCAGAACCTGAACCCTGATGGAGAAATCCTCTCTGACAGGTAAAGAGGTTGTCAGGTCTCCAGGAAGAGTGCTCCACAGCTGTGGCTGTGCTATGGGCTTTACCAAAGGGTGCGCAATGAGGTAGATCCCACTTTGTAGTGACACTTCACAGGGTCATCCTTCTCACAGAAAGTTTGGCAGAAGTACCTGTGATTTGCTTTGCATGTTAGCCCTTTACTGATTCTGCTCATGGGTTGTCATCCTTTTTAGCCTGGGATGTTTTATAGAATTCCTGAATTACAGAAATCAGCCGGGTGAGCTGTTGTGACAGCAACATTGTGAAACACATTTCATAGACCAAAGCTCTAGGCTTAGTCTTTAAATCCTTGATTTAATTGTTATGTGGTACAGTATGAGTGGATCAGCTTTTCAGACGACATAAATTAAAGCAAGATTTAAACCAAATGGGGAGCTGGCCTCCATGACTGGAAGCAATAAAAACCAGGGGGTCCTCATCTAAGCTGGAACAGACCAGACTTGATGTGGTGCTGCTTTCTCCCACACTACCACTGCACCCATCACAGTACAGAGTAAATAGGATCTCTCCAGAACTGCAGAAATTATTTGGTGATTCTGCATTTGTGGGGAGGAAGAGTCTAACAACAAGTTGCCATTGGCACTTGTAATACCTATAGATTCCTCAGGGGTTGGTACTGGGTTGGGCACTGCTCAGCATCTTTGTCAGCGACATGGACAGTGGGATCAAGTGCACCCTCAGCAAACTTGCCAACGACACCAAGCTGCATCACACAGTGGACACCCTGGAGGAAAGGGATGCCATCCAGAGGGACCTTAACAGGCTTGAGAGGTGGATCCATGTGAACCACATGAAGTTGAAGTTCAACAAGGCCAAGTGCAAGGCCATACACATGCATCAGCACAATTCCAAGCACAACTACAGGCTGGGTAGAGAAGGAATTGAGAACAGCCCTGAGGAGAAGGACTTGAGGGTGTTGGCTGATGAAAATCTCAACCTGAGACGGCAGTGTGTGCTAGCAGCCCAGAAAGCCAACTGTGTCCTGAGTTACATCACAAGAAGCATGACCAGCAGGTTGAGGGAGGTGATTCTGCTCTTCTACTCCAGTCTCATAAGACCCCACCTCGAGTACTGTGTCCAGCTCTGGGGCCCCCAGTACAGGAAAGTCATGGCTCTGTTGAAGCAAGTCCAGAGGAGGGCCACAAAGCCATAGGCTGGAGCACCTCTCTTATGAGGGCAGGCTGGGAGAGCTGAGGTTGTTCAGCCTGGAGAAGAGAAGGCTCCAGGGAGACCTTCCCGTACCTAAAGGTGGCCAAAAAGAAAGATGGAGAGGGACTGTTTACAAGGGCATGTAGTGATAGGACAAGGGGTAATGGTTGAAACTGAATGAGGGTAGACTTTGATTAGATATTGGGAAGAAATTCTTTACTGTGAGGTTGTTGAAGCACTGGAACAGGTTGCCCAGAGAGACTGGATGTCTCCTCCTCGGAAGTGTTGGATGGGACTTTGAGCAGCCTCCTCTAGTGGAGGGTGTCCCTACCCATGACAAGGCGGTTGGAACTAGATTATCTTTGAGGTTCCTTCAAACCCAAACCATTCTATGAGTCTGATTCTGTGATTATGGAGGGACTGACAGCTGGAGGATCCTTTCCTCTGACACCTCGCTCCCTCTGGAAAATGATGAATTTGGGGATGGACACCTGGCAGATTCTCAGCCATGGCACTGGAAACCACACAGCACTCACTGGTACCTGCTACCACCTCAGGGTCACCACACAGTGTTACACTTCACAAGGAGCCAATGTTCTTGCAAATGAAATCCCTGCATGTTGCTGGGTCCCCTCACCCCAACATGTTAAAAAGATCAGGTGATACAACAACTACTCACAGAATAGACTACGTTTATGAAATGTGAGTGAAACTCATAGAGTCACAGCAGAAGAGGGGAAGATAAAATGTTTTTAGTGCTTAAGAAGTTGTTAAATATTTGTGTAGGGTGGTGGGATTCTTTTGGAACTTTCTGTCCTCTACATGTAAATTGCCTTTAAAAGCTGATTCAACCCCAGACATGTTCTATGCTATTTCAAACAAGAGATAAACTTAAATATTATGTTGTGAGCTTATGAAAGATGAATAAGAGACGAAGATGAAGGTTTGGAAAGTGAATTGAGTAGGAGGCAAAAGAAAATGGCGAGGCTGGGAGATTTTTTTTAAAGTTTGCCATGGGAAGCAAAGCAGAGATAAAAGCTGCAGGAAAGTTCACTTGCCAAACAGCCTGTTGTAAGAAGACATCCTCAAATCTCTAACCGAAGCTACTTTTTCTGGATCATCAACACATGTGGCTGCCATACGGCCCATTAACACCCATAGGCTGGGTTTCTAGTGTCTGGGCTGACCGCTGGGGAGATCAGATGGCCTGATCCATGTAACACTTCAGGCTGGAATAACGCAGGGTGCTGGGGTTGGCTCTCTCATGGTCTGCCTACGAAGCCATCCAGTCTGCATGGAATTTCAAGGGGTGTGGTGAAAATCACAAAAAATCCTATCTCTAATACTTTTATTTTGCTTCAAGGCAAATTGTTTGCAAAAACTTTCCTTTTGATTTCTGTTATCCAAATAATTCCGGCTTAAATTGGAACTGAGCTATTAATCTGATAATGACATGGCTGAGATGCATTCTCTGACGATTGATCTCAAATGACTTACAAGGCTTTACTTTACCTCATTGTCTGCATTCCTTTCCAGCAAGGAGTTCTGTCAGTATTTAACGCACACACAAAACCCCCTCAAATGTAAGTATTAAGATGATTACTATGTACCTGGAAATATCCTTTAATTTTAATTTTGTTTTATTTTATTTTTAGCTTCAAAGCTTTCCCAGGAATGAACACCTGTCTTTCACAGCATTACAAGAAATAGCTGGGTACCTCGGATGCTTTGTTGTGTCAAGTCCTCTAATAGGGACACTGTGGGTATAAGTCACATTTTAATTAATGATCAAAGCAAAGGACACCTGTAAATTTTGGTTCAGTTTCTTCAGTTCTTTGATATCAGGTTTATCCATTAGAAAAGGACTCCTTTGATGCATATCCTGCTGACACAAGGTATCTTTCATGCCTAGATGCCACGGCGACTGGAGCCTTACAAATGCTGAAACAGAGCAAGATTAAGAGAATACTATGTTTTTCCCCCATCCCACGTATCAGTTTAAATCTTATCTCTGAAATCAGCAAAACTTGCCATCCTGTACGGTCTTCTTTTACTCCCATGACTAATTTCCACTGAAGACTGAAGCTACTTTAGGAGGTGCCATTAGGAGGTCTTGTTAGGGTCTGGCCCTGAGAGTTAGTGACGGATTTATGCAAACCTTGCAGCCCTCTCACCTCCCAAACCAGAACCAAGATACTGCTGGGGAAGGAACGGACAAGGAAATGCCAGCCCCACTTCCACTGCAAAAACAAAATGGTGAGAAACCCCAGCTCAAATCTCCATTCATTTCCAGAGGAACTGAGAAGAGGGCTAAAGTAGTAGCTCAGCCACTTCCCTCAGCCAGTGCAAGCAGTGCAGCAGTACAGGAGGGACAAACTCTGCATCACATGGATGTGGTAACACATCCTCCTGCGTGGAGGGAACACAGAAAACGCTTTCAGGCTTTACAGGTATTGGAGGGGGAAGGTGAAGGGTGCTGGTCCTGGTTAAGCAGGAAAAAAAATAGTAGAAATACCACACAGCTTCACCTAAAGGAGGAGCCTGAAAGCTAATGATCATCTATCATGGGGCTTTCTCACCCGAAAAGGTGGTATGTGGCAGAGAGGATCATAGAATCATAGAATATCCTGAGTTGGAAGAGACCCATAAGGATCATCAAGTCCAACGCCTGGCTCCACACAGGACCAGCCCAAGCAGAGCAGACGACTGAGAGCGTTGTCCAGACGCTTCTTGAACTCAGCCAAGCTCGATGCGGTGACCATTTCCCCAGGGAACCTGTCCCNCTGGAGGAAGCTGTAGGCCGCCGTGAGGTCTCCCCTCAGCCTTCTCTTCTCCAGGCTGAACAAACCAAGGGACTTCAGCCTCCCCTCAAACGTCTTCCCCTCTAGATCCTTCACCACCTTTGTTGCCCTCCTTTGGACACTCTCCAACAGTTTTATGTCCTTTTTGCACTGTGGTGTCCAAAACTGCACCCAGTACTCGAGGTGAGGCCACACCAGCACAGTGTAGAGTGGGACAATCACATCCCTAGAGTGGCTGGCAATGCCGTGCCTGATGCACCCCAGGACACGGTTGGCCTTCCTGGCAGCCTAGGCACACTGTTGGCTCATGTTCAACTTGCTGTTGACCAAAACCCTCAAGTCCCTTCCAGCATGGCTGCTCTTCAGGGTCTCATCACCCAGTCTGAGAGAGCAGTGTGACATGCAGTAATTGAGGTGAGATCATATCAGCAACATAGCTACTCAAATAAAGCCAGAGTCAAATCTCTTCCTCAGAAAATACCTAAGTCCTGTAGGCAAGAAACCCTAAAGTTCAAAAAAAATCCCTACCATTTCAGGTGCCTGAATTTTGGAAAGCTTATTTCAAACTAAGTCTAAAGACTCAGAGAATGTTATGCAGTGATTTAAACCTAAAGTATGCACATATATTGATGACAAATATATGGATTCTTTCCCTAACTTTGCCAAACAAAAACTAGGTAACTATCCTAAATAAGTCCTAATCCTAAATAAGTCCTTATCCTAATAAGCGTGAGCAACAGGCACCTTCAGAGTACCATGTCCTCTGTCTTGGGAAATGATCGACACTCCCAAGGTGCCTGACTTTATATAGAGAAAATTGACACTCGGTGATTAGAGTTAAGTGAAATGAACCATCTTGCAAAGTAAAATATAAGCAATATGCAAAGAGAGAATTAAGTTGAAAAGACGATTGGTTTTCAGAGGGAAGAAAAAGGATTTTAACTTGTCTAGATCCAGTTTGTCTGCCTTTAGCTCTCGTCTATTTCTTTAACTGAGTTTCAAAGGAACTACACTCCAAAAGCTAGTAAGTAAAATGTTTATCTTCCAGAAGTGAGTGATTTTTGTTTGCTTTCCTGCATGAAAACAAATGTGCAAATCCTTAGTAGAGAAAAGTTTTGACTAATGTTCTAGCAAATCCATTAGCATTACTTCACACAAAATAAGTCCTGGAAAGGACAAAGATTGCCAGAATTACTCCCTCCCACGCCATACAGATCTTACAGACTCTTTCATAGGATCTGGAGGATCAAGGTAAAACATCAAATTGTCAGAAACAGCACTATGACATCAAACATGAAACTTCTGATCGTTTAAGTGCCAGAAAACCATCAAATCAGACCCAAAGCTATGCAGGAACATCATATGCTTTAGACATCATCTTCTTTGCTGTATGTCTGTCTTTACCTGCAAGGAAAGGAAGGAATGTACTTAAAAACAAATAGAGGACTGGAAAAGGGTATAAATATCTCTCTGCATGTCATATTTGGGAAAGGGGAAAATAACCTTGCAATATGTCTTTAGAAAATATTTTCTACATTATCTTTCCTTAACTGAAAGATATAGGATTTAACATCCTCCTGTCTATACCCTGCCTCCTGCAGTACCTCAAGGCTTTGCAGTCATCAGTGGATTTACCTTCCCTGCATCCCTGTTGATCTACAAAAGTATCATTACCCGTTTTTTTGCAGATGGAGAACCATGACACAGAAAAAATTTAAGTGTCTTCCCCAAAGTAACAAAAAAGTCTGAAGTTAAGCCAAAAGTTGAGCCCTGTTCTGTTGTTTCGTAACCCAGTAACCTACTCACTCAACCATCATTGCTATTCATCTTACCCTAACCTGAGTATTACAGCCATTAAATTGTGCCTGTTCTTTTGCCAGGGACTCCAGTAATGGTTTGCATAGTTGTTGTCACTAGTCCAACAGGCTGCAGACAACACTTCGCAGGCGTTACTTCTTTTGTTGGTAAAGCTGCACCTCTGACCAGAGTGGGCTTAATACCTAATATAGAGCAGTTCAGGAATCTTTCCATGAAACTTTGAGAAAAAATGAATTGTTATAACCAAAGTTTTCCATAGTGTCTTGCCATGTTCAACACAAGTTTTCTACAGAAGGGTTTGTGAACCTTTAGTAGGAATTGCTTTTCAGAGAGATTGCTCGGTTCACAGCCTGCAGGTTAGCGCTCTGTCCAGGGTGCGGTAGGTTTAGTTTGTGTCCCTGCCCTGCCTCATACAGAGAAAGTTAGGTTTTGCAGCCCCATGAGCTACTGGAAGTTTTGGCATAAGGGTCTCTTGATCCTGCATAAAAATTCTGATGGATTCATCAGGTTCATCAAAGGAAAATCAGTAAATGTTTCTAAACACTAGAAACTAATTAAAGGATGGACAAAGTGGTGGTTAATAGAGCTCCCTTATCTCTGCCTTCACAATGAGGCAGTTTTAATCTAGATCTGTAAGGCATTCAATCTGATGGGTTTAAACAGTTCATCTTCTGGGAGAATAAGTGTTGGTAAAGATACTCAGTTCAATTTATTCTCTTTTTTGCTGAAAAGCCCCGATCTTTCAATTGTCTACACTGTGAATATGATAGTCTGCTCCCAGGCTCCAATCTGCAGTAACTAACTAGTTCTTTTGGCCAGAAACCCAGGCAGGGAAGAACGATGACTTTGCTGTAGGGTTGCATTCTACCAGCAGTACAAATGCAGTTGTGCCAAGCTTCTCGCTCCGTACACAGCTCAGAAGGAGCCAGTCCTTCAGCAGTATCCCAGCAGGACTCACAGTCCTCACCTTGCACTCAGAGAGGTCACTGCCTTAGCAGGCTTCTGTAAAGTCCCAAGTCCAGAGGCTGACAAGCAGCCCTCCTGCTGTTCAGCTACCTATCTGATTGACTCCAACCCAAGAAAATAAAAAAAAAAAAAAAAGAAAAAAACCCCAAAGTCAAGATTTCTTAAGGCAGATAAAGGGAACAGGGTCTCCAAGCAGACTCATCCACTTTCTTGTGTATACCACAAAGGAGCATAAACTAACCCAATAACGGTATTTCTGTCTGGAGGCATAGGAGTGACACTCAGAGGCGAGGGCTCAGCTCCCTGCTCTTTTGCAGATGCTGTGCATGACCTCTCCTCATCTGTGCCACACACACAAACATCATTCCACTCGGACTGACAGTAGCCTCTGTCAGCTCTCAGTACAGCTTCAAGCAATGTGTTTGCACAGATGGGGTTCGACACGCAGAGGGTGCCTCTAGCTGCTGCTGCTGTCCCAAACTATAGGGAACAAGTATGATTTCATGACCTGGGTCTGAAAATGGCTAGTCTGAACTTTGCTCAGACAAATGAAAATTTTAGCTTTTGAGGGGTTTTGTCCTGAAATAAGGAATCCCCCTCTTTGGAAGGAGTGGAGGAGAGAGGAGGGTGGGAACGAACGGGGAGAGCTGTTTGGGGTTTTTTTCATGTGAATTGTTTTATCTGAAGTAGTTCTGACTCACTTATGAAGCAACACAGACCTGACAGACATGCAGTTTATCAGCCACGCCTCCAATAATGAAAGAGGTCTCGTTAATTGAAACAAAGTGATTTTGCAGAACATTAATACTCCCAGAAGACTTGTATCTGCCCTTCATCGATCTAGGTAACTGAGCAGCATTGCAGTTAACCAAGTGGAAGCAGATGTACTACTGTAAATGTGTAAGTTGGACCGTAGCAACGGGGTTAACATATGCGATTGCACTGGCAAAATAATGCAGTAATGAAAGCTGAGTTACTGAAAAGGTAGTTTAAATTTCTGCCCTACATTGTCTTCAACAGCCAAAATCTGGGAAATTTTGTGACAAAATTGTAAAATGTCTTTTCCAACACAGAATGTAAATACCAATCTGTCTGTGCCATCTCAAACCATGAGGTGCCCTCCCTGCTGTTGTGTCAGCATCCTGCAGGGAAAAGGACTGGGAGAATACTCACCAAGAACACAGTGTTGATTCAAAAATTTGAAATCAAGCTGGTCTTGCTCCTGCAGCAGCTGAGGACGAGCACAGAACTGCAGTGTCTTGGAGAGCAATGACACTCCCTTTCTCCCAACTCTCTTAATCCTGATTTCTGACAGCACACCATGGACTGGGTACATCTATCCCCTCATGGGAGATCCTGCATGGCTAGATCTTCCCTCAAGTTTGTATACAGCACTTTAGCAGACAAGGGAAGGTCCTATATTCCTCTCGTTGTACTTGAGGAACCTTGGAAAATCAGTGGCATAAGTTCTAGAGGCAGCAAGAGTCAAGAAGGATGGCTCAAGTCTTCCATCATATATTTCAGTGCACATCCCACTAACAAGAATAAGACATCATATGTCAACCATCTAGCTCTGAACTCCTGAGTTTTAATGTTATCTGTAAGTATCTATGTCATTCCTACTAGCAGGATAAAAAAAAAAATCAGTTAGCTTAAACTGCAAATAGTAACTTCTGTCTTAAAAAAAGGTAAAAAAAAAAGAAAGTACATTCCCAGCTATGCAAAATGTAATAGATTCCTGAGATTCTCTCAGAAAGGCATGTTACACCATGCAGAAGTGTTATACTATCCAGAAGGACTGATATTCAGCCTATATCCTGTCTCAAAGACATTTGCTGAAGCCATTTCCGAATACAATTCAGCCACAGCCATAACACAATGGACAACTGCCGTCCTGCAGCTCACACAAATGTGAATCGACTGGACGGCAGCCCTCGGTAGCACACACACAGCTTTTGCACTCTTTGTGGAGTGCTGCGGTTTGTGTACAGCTCCTTCTTTGGGAGGAAGTACAGATCACCTGTAACGTGGGATACAGAGCTGTACTTTTTTTCCATGCCAGATTGATCCTTTCCAAAGGACTGGGAATCATATGTCAAAGCTTTCTCTATTGATGAAGAAAATCTTTTTTTCCTCTCCCCTTAGTAAGATGCTGGGACTATCTCCATATTAGCTTTCCTATTTTTCTCATTTTACAGTCTTCTTCATTTATATTAAAATTCCAATTTGTCAACAGTAGAACTGAGTACAGCTAAGGAGGCACGGATCCAGGAGAAAGGGCTTTATCACGCCTTCAGTACAAAAGTGTTATTGAAATATAGTGCAGACTCTGATCTGAAACTGTAAAGGTCAATCTTTAAATAACCAGGTCTTCTGGGATCTGACCTATCCAGGAGCATTTTAGCTTTTACTGGAGTTTCTTGTTCAAATTCAGCTCTCTGGAAATAGAGCTGTGTCCAAGAGTACATCAGTGGGGCAGGGCTATTCTTAGAATAACAAGTCAAAATCTGCTTGTCTCAATACTCCTCACATTGTCACCAAAACCGAGGACTGCAGCTGTGGATGCTGTTCCCATTGTGCAGTACTGCAGCACAGCTGGCATTTCATTCTCTACGCCCTATGATTTACTCTAACCACATTCAAGACAGAAGGAAGTATTACAATTCCCAGAGCCTTCCCACTCTCAAAACACATGGGTTGCCATCCTGCATCAAACACTTGAAACAGTGAAAGGGGCAGTTGACCGTGAATTTTCCGGTTGTCCATAGAAATAGGTTCTTGTTAACCCTGACTTGGATCCTGCCAGGTCCTGACAAAATCAGGGAACAGTACGGTTTTCTGAAACTCACATTAGGGCAGTGAGATGTAGAAGAGGCCAAGGGCTTACAATGTTTTGTTCTGGGAAAGGGGAGGAGTGGTTAATCTCTAGCCCCTCTTTCCTCTCACAGCATCACAGGTGTGCCTGAAGAGCAGTGTTGACAACGTACGCACAGCACAGCAAAGGGATGAGCTATAATTATTCCTAGGCAAATATTGTAGACTCAATTGCCCAGAAAATAATCCAAAAAGTTTCTGGACTCCTCACATCTTAAGGCCTAATGCTGAATGGCCCTTCTGTAGCTTCAACTTGAAGGTCATGCATGAAGTCAGCTACTCATAGTCACGATGAGGAGGCTCTGACTGCCACATCAGTACCCTATTCCACTCCACAGCCTTTTAGAGCCCCAGACAGAAGGCAACAAAAAAGCCTATATCAGTACAAAGCAGAATGTTTTGGTTTGTTGTTATTATTAACACTTTATCCATAGTTTTTTGAAAATCTGTTATTGTTTTGGATGAACACAGAGCTAACATACCTGCAAAACATATTCTCATTTGCAAAGAGAGTCATTTTAGTCACTTGGTTGACTCTTCTGAAAGTGATATCCAATTTTTCATAAGGGTGGTTTTGCATCCACAAAGTTCTTCATAGCATGCTTAACATGCATTCTTTGTAAAGCCAGCCCTTAATTGCTAGTTTGTTCATAAATATACAAAGAAATAAGACATACATAGTCTATGTAATCTAGAACCCATTTAAGTCAATGGAAAAACTCCTATTGCCTTTTGTCTGCTTTGGAAGGGCCCCAGCATTACCCCAGTGAGACGTTCCAAGGTTCCAGTATTGTCACTATGGTCCAGTCGGTACCAGAGTGACTATGAAGATAACCCCAGATTTGCTATTTTTATTGTTGCCACATTAAGAAAAGAAAAATAAAAAAGTAACACACCAGAAATATACTGTGCAAAATTGTAGGTCTATTCCACATCGAAAGACTTCAGAGTAATGAGTGCTTTCTTGCCCTTCATTCAAGGCAAGACTTACTCAGCAGTTCCCATTGCTATTAAATCATCAAAACCTAAAGCTTTGCAACATTTTCAAAGGAACTCAATAAAAAGCTTCATATTTTTAAAATCACAAAAACAGTCACAATTGTTACCATGTTTCCTTTGGGTCTTTAAGGACAATGAAAAGATAACCATCGCTTTAGCCATATTAATTACAGCAGAAAATAAGGAAGAAGGAAAGCGAAGAATTTATTGTAGGCAACAGTGAGAACTATCCTTATGTCCCCTGACTCCCAGGTTAATGTACTCACCACTGAACCTCACTTTTTCACAAAGCTATAGCTTTAAATTCTCTGTGTGCTTTAAAAGTACACAAAATTTCTATAAAATCATAAAGAAAAAAGCAAACGTCAAGGTTTCAAGAAATGTACCTCAGAGCATTTTTATTATCTCAGAGGGGAAGCATTCTTGATGTCAAACAAGTGAGCTTTCTGTTACCAGTGAATTTATATTTGACCATATCTGAAATAGAAGGGTTTTGCTGTGGTTACAAACTTGAAAGTATTTCAGTGGCTTGCAATAAACTGCAAATAGTCCCTGAGTTCTACAGCCTAACACTGCAGTATGACATTGACAAACGTTAAACCAAAGCAGGGATTAAATACTAAGCTTTATAAACCAGCTCTCAAATCTCCTAGTAGTGGCATTTCAATAGTAAAAACAACATAATCCAAGACAGGGGTCAACACACAGGAGGGTCATCGTGGAGAGCCCGACGCTTTCCCATGGCGGCAGCGTGAAATTCCCCGTTCCTCCTGTCCATTCAGGATTTCTCAGCCACAGCCACAAGCCACTCACTTAGCTGTGTGCCAGGACTGTGCAGCTGCAAAAGCAAGTAGAAAGCTCAGCCAAGTAGCTCTTCACAGGGCATTTAGACATATAATATTCTAGATTTGTGAGTGTGGTCTTTTAGACCAGACAAAACACAGAGGCGGCCTTTGCATACTGTGGCCAGCAGCACACTCTGAAGGTTTCCTGGTACAGGAGATGATGAAAAGTAAAGCACTGCAAATGTCATCAACGCATCATGACTCCTTTCTGATCGTGACAGTTTATATTTGTTAATGTTATGTATGAAGCCTAACTGAGGCCAGAAAAAGATCATGCATTACGCTTTGTTATTCAGACCAACACACACAAACAAAAGAAAAAGAAAGTGGAAAAATCCTGCATGCTTTTTTTTCTATGGCTATAACTGTCAGTCTGAGAAAGATCCTATTTTAGTTACATACTAGGGGAAGCAGTTTTATGGTGGAATTTCCAGAATTATGAATGTACGATGTGGTTACTCACAGTACCCAGCAAGGAGCTTTCCGGTCCCACGTTCCCTTTGTCCAAGTCAGTTCAGCATAGACACCATCCCCTTTCCTCTTCTCCTGCACCTTCACATGATGTCTGGTCTCTTTAAGACCTTTCTGTATTCCCTACTACTCTCTCCTTTGAACTCAGAGTGAATTAGTCCCATACAGTTTTCCACATACTTTAGGCCATCACAGACACTGAGAACAGATTTATTTGAGGCACACTCATAATTCTCCAGAAGAAATCCAGTTCTCAACAAATAATCTGTGATGATGGTTTACTACATGTGACATAGGACCAAAGAGTCATATATCATAATATGGAAAACAGTTCATCTCTTTATGATACACCATCGTAATACATGCTTACTGTCATGAACAGATTGGTTTTGAGTGTAGAAGACCAAGCTGGGATGAAAGAGAAAGTAATGAAGATTTCTGGACCTTATAAGACCTAATAAAGATTTTTACAAATCCCAGTTTGTTCTTCTAATGTTAGTGAAGCATAACTGAGTGTGAGAACTTGAACATGATCTATCTCCTTTCCTATAGTCACCTTGAACCAGAAGACTTAGCTGCACATGATGCAGAATGTGGACTGACGCCAGTATCTCCAAATAAGGCTTCCTGTTAAGTTCCCTTAATCCTATTCTAGGCAGTCAAATAAATTAGGTCTTTCTAGAGGTGCCAGTTTCTGCATATTCAAAGATAATAAACAACCAGCTGTATACTTTTTGAGAGAGAGAGTTTTAAACTCCATGTGTATGTTGACTTTATCCTCCCTCATGAGTTAGCATCAAAACAATCTTTCTCATAGAAACACCGCTAATCATTGACTTCAGAGAACATTTAAGTCTTCTGGCAGGAACATGACATGGTTCACTAAAATTATTTGGTTAAAACAAGCCAAGTGATAATAGATACCACAAAATTTCCAATTCTTGTTATGAATCATGGTCTTCGTCTTTTCAGTTTTTTTCCCATTAGGAAGCCAAAGGTAGAGAAAGCCAAGATATTATTTCAATGATATAAGTGAATCTATCAGATCAGCAGCCAGAATATACTGCTACAGACATACTGCTTGTTGCTGACACTAGCAATAAGTATGTTGATCTGTGTTTCAAGAATTATTGAAAACTTGTCAGGCAGTTTTTTCCGAAGTCTGAGCATATCTTGTGTTCGGGGTACTGAACTCCTTGTAGATATCCTGTGGGATTTTTTACCTTCCTCCAAAGCAAAACTTCTGCAGCTTAATCTCATACCACCTCTCATGGTGAACTGTACTTTGTTTGGCAAGTTCAGCATGACAGCGAATGACAGAATTGAAGCAGTGGGGTATGTATCTTGAGATCTTTCCCAGTGAGGCTCACAAGTGTATTTTAAAATGGACAACTTTCAGGTCAGCAATCTTGTTCTCTTTCTTTTGGCTTCTGCAGAAAATAGTCTTTGTCTTTTTCCTCTTCATATTCAGGATGTGGAGAATACTTAGGGAATGTGGATAGTTCCTGCTGCCACACAGAAATCTGATGCTTCATACAGAAGGAACCTGAAGGTGCACAATCCATAGAAGATGGATAAGATGCATCCACGGGTCCTGAAGAAACTGGCAGATGAAGTTGTTTAGCCACTATCTATGATATCTGAGAAGACGTGGCAGTCCAGTGAAGTTCCCACTGACTGGAAACGGGCAAATATAACCTTCATTTTTAAAAAGAAAAAAAGGAAGGTGCAGGGAACTCCAGGCTGTTAAGTCTCACCACTGTGCCCAGCAAGATCATGGAGCAGATCCTCCTGCAAACTATGTTCAGGCACATGGAAAATAAGGAGGGGATTGGTGACAGCCAATATGGCTTCAATGAGGGCAAATTGTGTCTGACAAACTTGGTGGCCTCCTACGACAGGGTTACAGCATTAGTGGATAAAGGAAGAGCAACTGATGTCATCTACCTGGACTTGTGCAAAACATTTGACACTGTCCCGAATGACATCCTTGTCTCTAAATTGAAGGAATGTGAATTTGATGGATGGATCACTCGATGCATAAGGAATTGACTGGATGGTCACACTCAAAGGGTTGCAGTCAATGGCTTGATGTACAAGTGGAGACCAGTGGCATGTGGCACTTCCAGGGGTCAGTACTGGGACCAGCGCTGTTCAGCATCTTTGTCAGCGACACGGACAGTGGGATCGAGTGCACCCTCAGCAAGTTTTCCAACAACACCAAGCTATGTGGTGTGGTCAACATGCTGGAGGGAAGGGATGTCATCCAGAGAGACCTTGACAGGCTTGAGAGGTGGGCCCGTGCGAATCACATGAAGTTTAACAAGGCCAGGTGCAAGGCCATGCACATGGGTCAGCGCAGTCCCAAGCACAACTACAGGCTGAGTGAGAATGCATTGAGAGCAGCCCTGAGGAGAAGGACTTAAGGGTGTTGGTGCATAAGAAGCTCAACATGAGCCAGCAATGTGTGCTTGCAGCCCAGAAAGTCAAACATATCCTGAGCTGCATCACAAGAAGCCTGACCTTCCACCTTCTACCTCGAGGGAAGTGATCTTACCCCTCTACTCCATTCTCATGAGACCCCACCTGGAGTATTAGGTATTAGGAAGAAATTCTTCTCTGTGAGGGTGGTGAGGCACTGGCACAGGTTGCCCAGAGAAGCTGTGGAGGCCCCATCCCTGGAAGTGTTCAAGGCCAGGTTAGATGGGGCTTTGGGCAACCTGCTCTAGTGGAGGGTGTCCCTACCCATGGCAGGGGGGTTGGAACTAGATGGTCTTTGAGGTCCCTTCCAACCCAAACCCTTCCGTGATTCTATGAATCTATGATTCTATGATATGTCTATCCATAGGTACACATTACTGTGTGCACATGTAAACAAATATGTAGATTTATATAAAACTAGGTAATTCAAGGTTGTGCCCAGACTGAAAAGCCTTAAAAGATAACTCTGTTTTAACCAGAAACATTTCAATTTGCCCTTTACTCTGCCTTGCTTGTAACATAAACACGTGTATGTGTATTAAGATTTTTTTTATAATATAAACATAAATATATGCATATACATACATACAATATATGTGTTAATGTTACTTATTATACATGCTTTTCAAATCCTCAACATGTGCCATATGCAGCTTTCTGTTTGCATGAGCAGAGGCCTCATTACAAACCATGGTAAACTTTGTCCTTTCCTCTAGAAAATAGAAGAGTTCACATAAGCCACATAACCGAAGCGTGGCACTAACACGACCTGTTAACATACTGTCACACCTATCTGATGTTACCACCCATCTACTTCTGTGTTTAATCTGTCAGCTCTCCGAGACGGAGTGTGTGTGGATGTCCTGTGCCAAGCACACCGTGCAGTTAAGCCTCTGCACCACCCCGTTGTTGGCGGGTGCTGTGATACACGGGAGCACTGTCTTCATTTTCTGCCAAGCATCTCCATGGGAGACATGGGATGGCATTCACTCCTGTTTCTATTACTCCCTAGAGACAGTCTTGAATTGTTAACACACCCTAAAGATGAAGTTTCACACCACAATTTTCTTTCCCTAGGACCGGTTGCTGTAATACATCTCCCAGTGGCATGAGGTTAGCTTGCACCGCGTCACCAGATTGCTCCTCACTCAGCAACTCGTTGCATTTGGCAAATCTCATCTATTGTCATGGTATGTTGCTCCGGGTAGCCCAAGTCCTGCTAACCATCCTGACAGGAGGGATGGGGAGGTTTTTAATTTGTGGGGTTGAGGAGAAGGGCTTCTATCCAAAAGAGGGGACAAGTTTCTTGAATCAGCAACCTGAAGACTGCTCTGGCCACACTATCATTTATTACCCTAATGCCAGTGTAGGCTTTCCAGAGTGGGCAAGTGGTACCATCTTCTTCTGAGCCTTGCTGTAACCCTGGATAACTCTCAGATCTTCTTTCTTTTTAACACACACCCCACACACACCCCCTTAAAACTGACAATAACATGTTCAGATATTGAGGGCTGTACCCTGAGGCATCAGGATATCTTAGGGACAGTTTATCCCTGTAATATATGCTGAAAATATTTGTTCTGCCTTTTACTTTATTATACATATTTTTTTAACATATTCCTCCATTCAAAAGGATTGATATTAGGGCTGGGGATTGTAAAGCTTGTTTAATGCTATTTACTCCCAATTCTCTATAAAATAGTTGGTAGAATAAATATTTGTGCCTCTCTATTTAAAAGCGGGCTTGTGTATGTTTTACACTGCACTAGTATATGCGAAGCTGAGAGACAGCCATGGTCACCAAGGTCAGCTTCGTTTCATTGCAGGATTTCCTGCATTTCTCATTAGCTTTAAAATAGCTTGTGGTACCACACACCATGATTTCCATTGAAAACACTGGCTCATAGCCTATGTACGGAGGGGTTTTTTCCAGTCATGCATGAGTATGGACTGTTCTCCTTAAAAAAAAACTTAGCTGGTGTCACTACTAAAAGAAAATGTTAAAGAGCAAGGAGAAAATTCAAATGGAGGGAAGGGAAGGGAAGGGAAGGGAAGGGAAGGGAAGG
>VWZZ01002558.1:792209-845593 GCA_013399095.1 Psophia crepitans | reverse complement strand
GGAAGGGAAGGGACAGCTTGCTTCTAGGTCTCATCTGAGAATTATAGCTGTCTCTGAGCTGCACTGCGGGATGTGAAGTGCTCCAGCCATGTTTGCACAACAGGAGCTGGTCTTGCCCCACTGCTGACACTCAGCACCCTGCGTGGAGGCAGGAGAGCTTGTACTGTGCTGACCTAGCCATGACTCTAATCATCCCACTTCAGAGGAGGAACACTCCCGCAGAAGTCAGGCTGGAATTCCTAAACTGTTTTTTATAGAACAGATGAGCAGCATTTGATAAACCAGAACATATAGTATAATTAGGCCTCAAACAGCATATCCTAATTCCAAGCACAGAATTATGTGCATTTCTAATGAGGGTGCTGGAGAGACGCATAGGGAGAGAGAGGAACTCCAGCACCCATAGACTATCCCCAGCAGCCGCAGTCGTGATGCAGAGAAGCTGTGCCTGGAAACGTGACGTTACAGGGAAAGGGGTACTGAGGAGGAGCAAGACAACCAAGCTGTTTAAACCGAAACTTTACAGTGTTTAACCATTGGTGCCACCAGGAACAGGTGAGGAGGAAGGTTAGCTAGAACATCAGGCAGTATGGGGTCCAGCTCTCTCTAACAGCCTCACAACTTCATGTGCAGAAGATGGCAGAAGGGCTTGCAGTTGAGGATACAGGCGAAGTGCCTTCAGTGCACCCTTTGTCAACAGATAACATGGTCTGCTGAGGCTTGCTATGAGTTTTCTAGGCACATCATAGAGCCTGTTAGACCCTGGGAATCAAAGTTTGGGATCTGTGAAGTGGCCATAACATGGTCCAGTACAGAGCAGGATAGGTGCATTCAGGGCAGTTCATATCCGTCAGGTCTGGTACCAGCCACAGCATGTGGCTTTACGGGACGTGTTGAACTGCTCAAGTGGAGGCTTTCAATTGGGGTTCAGAGTGTGACAGCGAACCTGAAAACCAACTCAGCATATCAACTATACAATAAAAAAGGTGAAGAATAGCAAAACTGAGCCTGAACACAAAGGCTTTTCCTCCAGCATCCCTGTGAATAGCTCCATCCAGATCAAGTTGTTCAGAGGGACTTACCTGCTTTCACGAAAGCCTAATGGCTTAATCAACTTATCCAGTGTGAGGCATCACTGCAATCCCCTTGCCACTCCTTCCCCTTCTACTGGGGACAGGGGTTACCACCAGAAGGCCTTTTCCACCAACCCTTCAGCACTTTCAGATCCAGAAGTAAAACTGGTATTTCAGGTTTTGCTCAGCATTACTCTCTTCCTTTGCCGTACCCAATAACCTGCTGTCCTGGAGGTCCATTTGCAACCCATCCTGAGGTCAGTCATGTGCACATCTTGCTCTAGTGGTGGCATAAACCCTATGTTTCACAGAATCACAGAATTGTAGAGGTTGGAACTGTGTAGGTGCTGTTACCTCCTGTTATGATCCTCAGAAGTAGGTTTTTCCACATGATGTGAGGAAAGAAACACAGAAAAAAACACAGAGAAGACAGAGATAAAAGTTAATGATAGGATTACCAGATTTTATGATGACACTATAGTTCTGGAATATAGAGGGAAATTAATAACCTGCATGTTTTAATACAGGGCACAGGATTTGAGATTATAATACAGGAAATCCTGTATTACATGGCATGTCTGGCAACCATAAAGCTATTCTAGGAAAAGCAAATTTTATGCTTGAGTGTGCTACAGAATTCATCTGTGACGCTGAGTGAGTTGCTCTGAGCAGATTTTTCCTCATCCTATGTTCCTCGATTTAGCATCCTTCCCATTCCCCTCAGGTTGCCTCCATCTCTTCATTGCTAGTGTAGCAGAAGGAAGAACAGCAGGAGCAGAGGATATTATGCCTTGCTATTAGATGCTGTGCCATAGCCGTACGTGGTAACAGGAGGAGAAATTACAGGGAAAGTCACGTTCTTCTCCTGTAGCCTCGGGACAGAGGATGCCCAGTGCAGATGGCATCTTCAGAAACCTATGTGCCAACTTTTGCCAGGTCACTGCTGAGAAAATAAGAAATAAGGTTTCAAGAAATGCATAACTTGGCCAAGTCTGGGCACCTTTTTACAGATAGGAAGAAAAATGCACACTGCTTTTGATGAGATTTCCAAAAGACCTCAGGCTGAGGTCCCTACCCCACATGGAAAATATAAGTGCGCTCAGGCCATTTGACATAAGTAGCTGAAAAATGGAGTCTTGTAATGGAAAACCTTAAACCAAAGAGATTTTTACTTGCCTTGCTCATAATAATTATATTAAAATAGAGGCCTTATACAGTACTTATTATTTGTACTTAAGGTTGTGGTCAATTCTTAAGCACCATTAGACTGAATTTAGCTGGAGTGGGTGACAGGGGATGGAAAGCTTTTGTATGAAGTAGTGAAGTAATTTACACAAGATCCCATGCAAGTTTGATGGCAAAACCAGACACAGAAATGATAAGTAGAAACCTGCACTTTGGAAAGTAGAAGTAAATTTTGCCACTGATTTCCATAGGATCAACCTTTCTATACATGGTCATACATTAATAGCCCAGATTCATCTTGCCCATCCATGAAAGACAGCTGACTCTCACATGAAACGTAAAGGGTCTTTTAGCAGTATACATCAGTTTAGGACAGGTGGGGATAAATAACATTTTTGTTTAACTGAAGTGTGAAAAAATATTTTATTTAAGTGTGTATAATTATTCAAACTGGAATTCACCCAGGTCACTGCAGTCAGTGTCCCTCTTTCACTATGCAAAGACATTTCTCCCTTTTTAATGATGGATCTGTCAATTCCAAATCAGAGGAACTAATTAAACTATTAAGGAAATATAACTCAAAACCTTAAAAACTAGATTTTCCTGAGTTTCTCTTTATAAAGGGGAACATGCCATGTTTTCAATACATTCATATGTTTTTCTTGCATTTAAAGGGATAATATATTTTTTTAAATGGAATTTGTATGAGGTTCTAAAAGAAATGCCCTATGCATAGGAAGTCCATATGGTACGATTACTTTGGCAGGGAACCAGAAGGTCTTTCTGGTTTGATCTTTAACTTCTCCTGAGCCTATTAAATAACTGTTAAACTCTATTTCTAGCTAGTTAAACTCCTGTACTGAGTCAGATGCTATTTCTCACAATAAGAAAAAAAAAAAGTCTAATAATAATTTGTGATGGGCAGGTAGTGAAATACCTCTTTCTTCCACTCTTGGAACTTGTGGGTACCTCCAAAATACTCGGCAAATGCCTGGTAACCAAATCTGTCTAATATCTTGGTATTCACTCATGTACCTGATATATATGCAAAGCAAAACATTAAAAGATATAGCCAAGACTGCTGCAAGATGAGTATTATGAATGCACAAAACTTTCACCAAAATAAAATATATATTAAAAAAAAGCCAAATGAGGCACAGCCTCTAGACCACACAGATCTTTTTGATCTCTCCTACTGCTGCCACAGAGCAAAAAATCTGAGTCTGGCCCCTGTCTGTGTGGGAAGTCAGAAGGCTCCATGTGGAGCTCTGAGAAGTGCCATACAGTTCAAATACCTGGTTATCTGCAATCTCTTCCCAGTGTAGGGACGTGACCAGGAGGAGGAGGCGGCTAGCATGAGACTGTGCTCCAGCAATGTGACTTCAGCGTAACAACTGCAGAGAGGATTTGCTAGCCAGGAACCATTAGGGTGGCCCAAGGACAGGGATGTCCTGAGCCACCTCCCACCCAAACTTACATTCCACATGGTCTACCATCCAGTCTAAATCTGTGAGAGTAGCAGTATCCTACGGCTCTGATCATCCAGGAAATCCTGCAGCAGTATTAGCACATTAAAGTTAGGAAGACCAAATGAAGTAAATACTAACTCTCATGAGTCTAAGATTCTTTAAACAACTTTCTAAATACTATTTTTTTAAAGGCATTAAAGTGAAATTAGATTAATTTTCTCCATTTGAAAATCATGATCTATGCCTGAAGATCTGGTAAATGTTTTTACATGTATCCCTTAAAGAGGAATTTGAATTATTCTTTGGTGTTGCATGTGAGGAACACGAGAGGTCTAAGTTAGCACTATGAGGGTTAAAGAAGAGATCATAATATAAAAAAAGAATAAATATTAGGAGTGGCAAATTTACAGAAGCCTTATGCCTCTCTCATATAAGTATTTCTTGATATTGCCGCAGATTATATGTAAAAAAATTTTAATCCTGGTACAACATCAAAGCTCAATTAATGTGTACTCAAACATGAAAAGGACAAAATCAAGGAAAATATTTCTCTCTTCTAGCTTCAGATCATCTCAAAACAAAAGAAGCAGTGTTCAGAAGAAGAGATTCCTGAAGAAAATATCTTCTTATTTGAAATTAATGTATCTGACATTGTCAGGAAGTAAATCCTACTGCTGCCTTGGCAGAAAGTTTTTCTTCTCCATCTTTGCTGAAGAGCCAAATTTGAATTTTCATGGCCCAGAATACAAAGCCTTTGCAGTTTGTTCATTTCCAAGAAAATACACTCCATCATCTCACACCACCAAACTGACCTGCACTGTCTGCATACCAGAGCCCTTTGTGGGTCCATGGAGATAATCTCCTTGACTGATTTCATTACAAGCAGAACGTTCGTTCACGAAAGACATAATTGGCACACAATGATCAAACATTACAAAGCTATTTGCAGTAAAAAAGATCTCCATACAGAAACTATGGAAAGATTATATAAATTATTTATTTTAAGATGAGTCAGCTAATGTTACGGCTAAGATCAGTGGGAGAAATACAATTCTAAAAAAGCAAGATGACTAGAGTCAAGCTGCAAAGAATATATTCTTTTTTATATGTATAAAATTTACAGTAAAATTTAATCATAACTGAGTTAATCATGATCCTAATATAGCACATTTGGCAAATAGCACATCGTGTTTTGTAATGCTAAAGAGGCCGTGTCACATTACCTTTTGTCATCCAAAGAAGATTTGTTCAGGTTGGAGGGGACTTCAGAAGGTCTCTAGTCCAACCTTCTGCTCAAAGCAGAGTCAAGACTGAATTCAGGTTGCTCAGGCCTTTGTCAGCCCTCTGTAAACCTCCTGAGGTTTCTCAACCTTGTGAAGCAGCCTGTTCCAATGACTGACTGTCCTCACGCTGTATTTTCCCACTCCCTTATATCCAGACACCCCTCCACCTCCCTTTAAATTCAATATCAATTCAACAAATCTTTTCGTTCTCCTCTCTGCACCACTGTGAAGAGCTCAGCTTTGCCT
The DNA here is from genome assembly GCA_013399095.1 of Psophia crepitans. NCBI lineage: Eukaryota > Metazoa > Chordata > Aves > Gruiformes > Psophiidae > Psophia > Psophia crepitans. Next base: position 840,337 of record VWZZ01002558.1, on the reverse strand, counting down.
CCCCAATGACATTTCCATAGGCACTGGAAGCTGCTCTTAGGTCCCTCTGAAGCCATCTCTCCTCTGGGCTGAACAACCCCAACTGCTGCAGCCTCTGCTCACAGGGTAAGTGCTCCAAGATCCAAACAGATAAAAAGAACAGCATCCCAAGTGCAATCCTATGTGCCTTTTCTTCTTTCCCTGTGCCTTCAGGATCCAGGACTACTTAAGTATGAAACAAATGGCTTACACGCCTCGGTAACTTGGAGGCTTTTTAATTTTCCTATAAAGTAACAAAATATTTTAAGTATTTTAAATCACATAGTCTCTATCAAAAATAAGTGCATCGCTACTTTGCCTGTCTTCCAGTTTTCATCACCATTCTGATCACCACCATATCAATGCTACACTCGATACAAGACTCCAAAATATCCATGAGGTTTTTCTTACCTACTTTCAGCTACAATATGCGATATATATGTGGATGAACATTAATTGTGAATAGTAGAAAGCAATATCTCTATGTGATACAGTTACTCTCACTTTTCTGTCAAACTGCCTCCTGCAGATAGTAAGACATGCAGTTATCAATCTTACTCAAAATATGAGTAAATAAATTAATCAGTATAAAAGTTCTTGTTACTGTAACAAAAGGTCATAGGGGCATCTTCTGCATCACATTAGTCCCTTTACATTCAAAACTGCTCAGCCTGTTTCCACTTTCACTTACAGTAATTACTTCTGTGTCATTCCATGCAGAAGGTCCATGCAATTCACTGTGGAAGAAATGAGCACGAACCACCTTCTCTTTCCATATGAAACAATAATTGCACTTTTTCCATTCAACCTTCCTGGCCAGAGAAAATCTTTCCTAATGTCCAGAAGTTTCCAACTCTATGGAAGGGTGGTATCCACAGAAATTTAGCCTCAGTTCCTCATAAATTCTGCTCAGTTTGTCATAGGTTATCACGAGTAATAGGTAAGCTAACATCACCAATAGATTTCACTCAAGAAAGGTCAGTAGTCCTGACACAGCTGCCACATTTCATTGAACCATTCAAAATTAGGTATTAGCAGCTTCCTCTGTGTAAGAGCCATCTAATTCAAGGCAGTTTATTTTACTATAAAACATCTTTTTAAAAAGAGTAAGAAACGTCTCTTCAGATATTTTTTTTTCTTCAGTCAATTTGGCTTTTTGCAAAAGGCTGACTCCATAAAGACCAGCATTATGTCATCGTCGTGTCTGATGGCCAAGTCTGTGCTGTATACAAGGTGTTTTGGACACAGATTTTCTTCTCATCCTCACTTAAAGTGAAATCTCATTACAGTTTATGATCTGTGATTTACAAGTTTGAGTTAAGATCAATCTGAGCATATCATTTCTGATCCAGTCTAGGTACTCTGGTTCATGTAAGTCTCCTTTGACACAAGGCCAAGGTATGCAATCACTCGTTACCTATGCCATTGCCCCGTTGATGGATTACTATGAAAGAAGTTGGCTCTCAGGATCCTAAAGAGACTCCTCTGTGTCAGGGCACCGTGGGGGCCGGGGACTCCCTGAGGGCCAGGAGTGATGGGGGCTCCCAGGGTGGCAGGGTCCGGCAGCCAGAGCCTGTCCCACCATCCCAGCCAGGAGCAGGGCAGATGAAGAGCAGTCCAAGGGGCTGACACGGGGTCCCAGGCTGCGGGCAGGTGGGGGAAACTCTGAAGGGGCCTGGGCAGGGCCTTTATAGCTGACAGTGCCCTCTAGGCCCTGACACTCTGATACCATCAGAGAAGCTTGTCTACATTTCAGCTTCTTGTTTTTTCTCTTTTTATGAACATCTCTTGGGAGCACAGGAATTATGGAAGTCCCACTGTGCTGCCCAAAGCTGCATGGTAACTGGTAAGAGATCATGGTGTCTGACACTGGAGCTGTACATGGCTTTCAGATGCCTGATGCTGATTTCTTGAGCTTTACCTACCCTGCTTTTTGGTTTCTTAAGTTCCTGAACTACATCTCCCATGTCTAGCACTGGACATCCTTTACTGCTTCCAAAAAGAAAAGCCCCTTGCTTAGATCTTACTTGGGCATTTCTTTCCTCGTGTCACACCTAGAAGGATATATAATTAGTTCCTTTCCTACCTTTTGCATGTTTTGCAGAAGGGACCCAGCTCTTGGAGTAGGACATTGACAGCCACTTGAGCTGCTCCCTGCAGGTGTACCAGAAGCACAATGCGGGTCCCAGAAAGACCATCATCAGGCTGGATGTTTCTTCAATTTGTTGTGTACAGGATATGTGCAGAGAGAAAAAGGAAATGGTAAATACAAGGTTTTTTACCCTCCACAGAAATGAACGGCAGAATCTCTCCTACACTGAAGGCACCTATGTCATGATGCCTCAGAGCTGCTACAGGAGATGTACCAACCCTTCAACCATCCTTGCTCCGCAGGAAACATGGAAACAGACTCTTCAGAGATGTCATCAGGCTACTTCTGTTTTCACCAACACATGGACCTACTGGAGAAGTATCAATATACAGTGACATATCAATGTCCATTCCTTCCTTGATAAACCACTCTCAGAAGATAACCTTTCCTCCTCTGTACTACACGAGAGAGCAATCCTAAAGGCTGAGTCTTACCACACCTATTACCACTACGCAGCCCACAGTGGCTACCTATCTGAATCAAAACAGCTGTTAATGGCATCCTTCACCCTTGATTTAAAGCAAACCCAAAAATGTTGGAGAGGAATAATTTCCGTTCTAGCTATTCAGCCAGAAAGCAAGTTAAAAGACTAATAGATTCACCAAGAAAATTATTCTTCCATTGTCAAGAGCTGCTCTGTACTTAGAGTTAAGCTCCCTTCTAAGATGTTAAAATTGCAAATAGAACTAAATATAACCAAAATGGAAGGAAGTAAAAGTCCCAGCAATATTTAACTCCACTGTCCATAGTGACTGGGTACATGCTTTTGAGTGACCATAAGACAAAATCATTAATCGTTGGAGAAAACATGACTTAATATCAAAATAAAGGAAGCAGAATGGAATGTTCTATGGAAGAATGCAGTAAAAATGCCTCAAAACATTAGAATAAAAAAATACTGGGCCTGCTCACACACACTGATGTGAAGCAGGACTAAGTGGAGACAGTGGTATTTATTAACAGGCTGATACACACAGGTTTTCAGTGAACAGAAATGGGCTGTTACTAAGTGCACAGAGTTCACCTATCGCTCAGCATTAGAAATGTCAAATAATGGAACTGGCAGGGGCTGGTGTTGTGTGAGCTAGAGATGAGCAGGAAGAGGATAGGATGTGAAGTTAACAAAATTATACGGTTACTATTAAGCTTTTGATGAGAACTGGTAATTTTGGTCTGGCACGTTCTTCAGTTGAGTGTTATATATTCAAAACCACAAATGGTTTTATCTATGTCCCAATATACCCAAATCCTTCATTTCAGAGGAATTTGATGTGTATGACTTTGTCTTTTGGTTTTATTTTTATGTAATCTGTAGCACTCAGCCATAATATGTATATGAAACATTTCTGACAGTGACCTTTCAAATTAAACAGATCTTATGTCTCCATGTATCTACACTCCAGAATTCCACCACAGTACTCCCACTGAAGTTCAGGTTCTCACAGTGGATTCCCACTGAAGTTTAAGTCAGTTTTTAGATCCAAAACCTTCCGCAAGAACAAGGCGTACAAAAGCACCAGATCTTGCAGAATTTCAGGGCTCAGGGTTTTAATATTACTCCATGGAAAGCTTCACTTTGTTCTTGCTTCCATGTAAACTTATCTTCCTCTCAGCATCACCAGTGTGAGTTCTTGTAGCAGAGGAGGGAAGAATAGCATGTATTAGGCCAGTACTGTATTCTAACAATAGTGTCCCTGGTTCTGCTGCTGTCCATGTACACTGCTTTCACATAATAAACTGACTGCATGAGAAGGCCATTAGATCCTCTAGACATCTTACATTTCATCTGGTCTTCAACCAGTTACCCCTCTGTTGAGTTTAATATCTTGACCCACTTAGCCTGGTTTTGTTTGGTCTCCACTTCCAGCTGAGTGTCTTTGTCTTCTCTGCAACAAAAAGCAGACAGCACTTTCCCCTTCTGAGGGTGCTAGCACACTGAAAGCAGGGTACATCTCAACATCTATTTTGGCAAATGCTTTGTCTTCCAGTGTCTCACTGGCAGGCCCTTTCCCTGTTACTCTTTGCTCTAGTGTCTGCAGCCTCACCTTTTTGAATGTGGACATGTGTCGCGGTTTTACCCCAGGCGGTAGCTGAGCCCCACGCTGCTGCTCGCTCACTCCCCCTCCTCAGGATGGGGGAGAGAATCGAAAGAGCAAAAGTGAGAAAACTCATGAGTTGAGACAAAGACAGTTTAATAGGTAAAGCAAAAGCCACGCACACAAGCAAAGCAAACCAAGGAATTCATTCCCCACTGCCCACGGCAGGCAGGGGTTCAGCCATCCCCAGGACAGCAGGGCTCCATCACGTGTAATGGTTACTGGGGAAGGCAAACGGCATCACTCCGAATGCCGCCATTGTTCCTCTCTTCCTCTTCCCCAAGCCCCTTATGAACAGAACATGACGCCATATGGTATGGAATGTCCCTTTGGTCAGTTGGGGTCAGCTGCCCTGTCTGTCCTCTCCCAACTCCCCGCACACCCCCAGCCATCCCGCTGGCGGGGCGGTGCGAGAAGCAGCAAAGCCCTTGGCTCTGTGTGAGCATCGCTCAGCAACAGCAAAAACATCTCTGCACTATCAGCGCTGCTTCCAGCACAAACCCAAAACACAGCCCCATATCGGCTGCTGTGAAGAAAATTAACGCTCTCCCAGCTGAAACCAGGAAAACAGGCAAAGATGATACACACTATGCAATTAGCAGTAGGTAATTAGCTAACATGCAGAGAAGTATAATTATGTTCTCCTTCCTACTCCATCGTCACTTCACTAGTCATATAGGGAAAACTCACACTATGCCACACTAGAGCTCATTTTTGGCTACTTCATCGCTCTGGCCCAGAAACCTTTGCCAGGCTTGCAGCTTAGCAGGTTATAGTCTTCTTCCTGCAGGTAGTACCTGCCCTCTTTATTTCCCTGCTCTTGACCATATCAAAACACTTTTTCTGACCGAATTTACTACTGAATTCAAGTCACACTATGTGACTGCAATCTGCAGTAATTATGACTCCCACATCTTTGTGTCATTTGTAAAATTTAGCAGGATTTCAGCGTTGCCACTAGTGTCCATTGTGTTACTGAAAGATGACAGATTTTAATCCTTCAAGATGACCATTTTGACCATTTAGTGGACTGATATCCTGCATAAAATTACAGGCCATGCAATCCTACACAACAATTCCTGCATTGGAACACAAATTTCATATTTGCTTCTTCTTAGAAATATAACCCCAGTTTAAAGGTTTCATTGGTGGAGCATCTGCAATATTCTTTTTGAGTTGTTCCAATGTTTTCTTAGGATCATGCCATTCAGCTCATATTTTGTTAGACTCATGCTAAAAAGAAGTGTCTGACCACCATTTTGAATTTATCGATCTTCATCTCTGAGCTGTTGAACATTATAATTCTGGTTTCAATGTGCACTCTTACATTTGACTTTAGAAATTCCATATAATTCTTCCTAAGTGATGATCATATTAAGAACCATAAATGAACACAAAATAGAAGGGATATAGTGCACTGTAATATAGACTGTTGTTGATAAAAACATTGTTGGAGGAAAAACAACTTTCATATATGTACCGAGCATTATGTAAAACCGTAAGGTTAGATAAAAGCCATTTTTTGTCTCACATTTAGACCAAAGTTCTGTAACTCAATTTGAAGAAAAAGGGATGTTTGTTTATAACAGTAAGGTAAAAAAAAATCTTTCCTTTTTTCCTTTCTTTTTTTAAGTTGCAAATAATGATACTTTCTTTTTAGCATATTTTTAAATTAAAAAGTCTGAGATTTGGAAATATGGACTCATGTTTCTTGATTTAGTGCTTCACCGTCAAGCCAAGGGAGCTGTCATTATATAGTGGAAATATTCCTGCACAACAGAAGTAAAGGGAGGTTTTGACTTTGATTTACATGCATGTAGGATGCATGTGTAAAATTAAGACACTGGTTGCTATCCTAGATCAACCAGGAAAAGAAAGATCTGAAATTAGGACCTGAAAATCTAAAGGTCTGGCCCTTTGACATCGTTACATCATTTTCTAAGGTGCATGTTACTTTGGGTGGGATTCATGTCACCTAAATTCAGGCTTACAATATAGATGCCTACATCAGAGATAGTAAGCCAAAGTTCATTTAGTGGGCTGTGAAAAAAGCATGCACTTTAGGGACGCAAATCATCCTATCTGTTTTAAGTACCTATACATGAAATTTACCTTAAGATTTCATTGACTGTTCCCTCTGTTGACTAGAACTGTGACCAGTTCAGTAGCAGACCCTTGCAGATATCTGTGCTGGCTAAGAGTCCACCCTAAATTGTACATGGAGAAGACAAGGTTAGAAAACAATACCCAACGCAGGAACAAGGATGGGATGTGCCACAGTCCCTAATACCGAAGACAATCCTTTTAACAGCATCCAGCAGGTTCCTGAGAGGCATGTTTTTCTCTCCTGCCTAGAAAAGGTTTTGTGCTACGACTGTACTTCTCATCATGCCATAGGGATAAAGTTTTTAATGTCAGTCTTTAGCCCATGCCAGCTGATTCTTGGATGAGCTGGACTAAGCCCACTGAGCCTCTTGAATGCGCAGCCAAGGCCCTCAGCCTAACTTACTGTTCCCTAAAAATCACATGTACAGGGCAAGAAAGGGGTCTGTGTGGTTCCAGAGGCTCATGCTGAGGAAGAAACATGCTGTTGTCTTTCAGGCTTTCCTGTGGGCTGATGGATATGTAAGAATGAAGATCAGTGAACACCACCTGTTTGTAGGTCACGCTCCTCACTCGTTAGTTTAAGTTTTGATTTCGTGTAATTAGTAGTTTTTATTAGTAGTAGTTATCTCAGTTTGACCTACAGGGAATTAGTGCATCACTGGTTTTTTTGCTGTCTCTAGCGTGTGCTTTTTCTACTTCTACTGCAGCTTGTGTTGATAGAAATACTCTGTAAAGATGGCAAGTCCAAAATCTTTTCTCTCCTTCTGCTGCTGGACTGTTGTGGGTGGATTGCCATTATATTAGCTTGTTGCCAGCATCAAGAAATTCCTCCAACATGCATGAGATGCTCTGAATGTCCGATCTATTTAAGTAGAAAAAATAGGGGGAGGAGGGATAAGAGGAAGAATGATAACAAAATCTGACAGTATTTAATACGCCATGGTAGCTGCTCTTAAATGTAGATATAAGAACTTTTACTTTTCTGTCTGCTGCAGCAGGAGTCAAATAGGGGTAAATACAGCATTTTATATAACTGACATTCACCAATCTCCAGGAAATATTTGTTTGTTTCTAAATAAAGTAACACATTAGGTGACACATGCATTTTTAGAAAATACTTCTGACATGAAAAGTACAGAGTAGCAATGTAACAGGCTTGAATTAATGCTTTCAAAGCCAGGACAATTTTCTGACCTCTTGTTCTGAACAAAAGGGGAAAAAAAGATGGATTTGTTGATATTCAGTAACCAACAGTCACTGCCCAGAGTACCATGTCTGAAGATTAATCAGCAGGCAGCGTAAGCTGCACACAAAAGCAAAGATTGCCAGTTACCTTTATGGACATTCAAAAAATCTGAAAAATAGCCCCAAATTTCTCCTTGCCCAGCAGAGCGTTGTACTCTTTGTCCTCTTTAGCTTGTGCTGACAACACTGCAAACCAGCGTGTGACCCAGCCTGGCCTCAGCTGGAAATTTCATGAGAACCAGCTTGTTTCCTCTTGAGGATACCACTGTATGGTCAGAAAAATAGAAGGTAAGGTCTTTCCCATGGTGTTTTGGCACTACTGCTTGTAGTCTCAGCTGCAAGTCACAAGTGGACAAGCCAATGGAAATGGAAATTAAAAAACAAAACCAAAACACATGCACACAGTTATAGAAGCTTTCTCAAGACTCAAGAACAGATTTGAAGAAAGTGAAACCATTGTTTTCCTATCTTTTTTATCTTGTCTATTCCCTGCTCTCTGCTTGTTGTAGCTTTGCACACAGCGGACCCATGGCTGTGGCTGGGAAGTGTTTGCTGAAGGTTTTTGCCAAACCAAACTGCTCTGCTGAGTCTGACAGGCTTTATGGAGAAGTGGCCATGTTGACCTGTGGGGGAGGGGCGTTCCTAATATTGCAGGAAAAGAGGAAGAGAGAGAGCAGAGAGAAATTTGAGCTTTTTGATCAAAAAATATGTTTTTCCATTCAGATACATTCTGACAAAATGCTCGGAAGGTTTTGTTTTCATTTCAATATAGGAAAAAAAAATGAATTCTGCAACCTTTAAAGTTATCATGAAGTGGAACTGCTGTTCTCTAGCCAGCCCTAAGTGCATCATTAATGGACTTAGTTTTGATCTCGCTGCACAGGTGCTAAGCTGGCGAGACTCCACTGCCATTAGTGAGTTACCCCAGGCTAACACCTGGCTGAAACAAGATTAAGGCCCACTGCCCTCAGACTTTCTCCAATGCACTGCATGTGTTAGAGCACATGGTGCCTCTATGTTGTCTGCAAAGCAGCAACCAAATATATGCTGTGTACATCACCTCCTAACCTGTGCCTAAAGTTTAGGTGTATAAGTAACATGTCCTCTGAAAGACAGTGCCAAATTTCCTAAATAGTCAGTGGAGAGAAGTAGGTGTTTGTGAATGCTTCCAGAGGGCAGAAGTGTCTGTCTCTGCCTGGAAATTTTGCAGGCTTTCGGACTCTTTCCATTGACCCGTGAGAGAACTCAGGCAGTAAACTTCAGGATGACTGGTTCACTGGGTGCCTAAAATTTAGTCAGAGTCGGTTCTTGCTTTCAATAGGTTGGACCACATCTACTACAAATCTGAGGAGAGAAGAACCTTTGCGTAATATGTCCATTATTAACACTACCATTAAAATTATAATTGAAGTAAAGAGCATAAAAGCAGTGTAAAAGGATAAAATTCCAAAGCCTGCTTAACTGCGAAAGTTTTTTTCAGCATTAGATCTGTTTCAAAGCTTCTGTAACTCATGATATAACGCCAATGTCCATACCTCTGCCCAGAGTGGATTTATCTCATTAGTAAGAGGACATCAAGTTTAGCATAATGCAAAATGTCTCTGTAGCTTGCAAAGGGGTATCCTTGATACTGGTTGATGAACAAGTTTTAATTTTTCACATTATGAATACAAAAAGAAAATCTCTAAAGCCATAGGAGCAGCAATTTCATGTTCTTTGTGGTTTGTTTGATCCAAGGAAGCTCCAATTTCAGAAGGACCAGTAGACCAAATAATCAATAGCCATCTCCTAAAGTACCTTGTTTCTTTCTTGACAATCATAAATCTTTCAGGATTATTTACACAATTAAAAAAAATTAAGAGTGCTAGAAAAGGGATGTTTTCATACTGAAAAATATGAAAAATCATTTTATTTCATGTTTGCTGAAGTCCAAGCCAAGCCCACCTAGGGCGCAGTAGCTGCGTGTTTCTTTCTGTCTTCCAGGAGCCTGGACTGTTGAGTAAAGACAACAAGTGCATCAGCTGGTTGGCCTGACAGAAGATGCTTCTAAGATATACTATGCATCGATCAAGAATGGTGATTCCTCCATCACTGTCTTTGATCACCATTCATGGTAAAATTTTCCTCTTTTTCCAATACCATATAACTTCATCCATTCTCTTTCAGCAGAACCATCTTAATCTGTAAGTAAAGATATACACAGCCTACATAGTCTTTGAATATCATTTGCCAGTTGTTCAGGTTTTTTTCTCATCATCTTGGTTTTGTTCAGAATTGTATTTAACCTGACATGAAATTAAATACTTTAAAAGAAAGCTAATTTTATAAAGTTAAGTGTAATCCTCTGTCAGCCTGTGTTACGCAAACACCAACTGTGTGGTAAATATGGCATGTTGAAACATACTGAATTACGAAGCCACACAGTAATATTACCTAAATACTTCTTCCATATTACCACCTTCCTTAAATCAGAGTCTTGTTGGTATATCAAGTCATTGTGAACTTTTGTAAAGCATACTCAGAAAGGAGATAAATTTCTATCATCAGGAGTGTTCATTTTTGCGGTTTGTGAATTCTGAATGTTTGACTTTGCAACTTTCACAAATTTCATTGGTGTATATATATATATAATCTTTTTTTTTTCTACTGTACAATAACCTGTCCAGCTGTACAACCCTTCTCATTCAGGGGTCCTCAGCAGCCTGAGACTATAGCTCCACCACCTCTTTGACTCCTGATGCTGAGCTAACTCCAGCAGCTTCAAGAAGCTGTTCTCTTCTGTGACAGGTTGTAGGTTTACTGAATCATCTGCAGAGACTAAAGCACGCCGTGGTTCCCAACCAGCCCTCCTGTCTCTTACAGATTGTCTCTGCTCCTTAGTCTGCCATATGCCCTTTACTTTCCCCCACATCCCCACCACAGCACGCCACTTCTCTTCCTGGGGAGGCTTCACTGTACAATCACAAAGCTCATGGCAGCAGCCAGCAGGTGGATTCCTGGGCCAGGATTTTTGCCTCCTGTTCTCTACTTTTGATATTCTTGTTGCTACTGAAAACAGGAGCATATAAATATGTGAGGTCACACACCCATCAAGGGTGTGTGAAAAGCAATTTTGCTACACAATCTTACGCTGGGAAGGCATTTCAAGTGTGGTCCTACCAGTTTCTGTAATGTTTAGTCTATCTGATATTTTTGTTAATGATTTGGATAATGGAAAAGGGAGAAAACATGTAGAATTTGCAGATGATGTCAAGCTGGAGGGAGCTGAAAGCTTTTAAGAGGTTAGGATAAGAATTCAAAATGACCTTGATAAATTTGAGGCATTGTCTAAAATTAACCAAATGAAATTCAGTGAAGTCAAATGCAATGCCCTATGGTTAGGAAGGAGAAGTAAAGTCTAGTAAACTAGGACTAAATGAGCAGACAACAACACCAAGGTGGAAAGCCACAATGCAAGACAAATCGAATGTGCATTTATAACATGATGCTGATACAAAAAAAAAAAATCATATTGGAAGGAATGTTGTATGTAAAGCAGGAGGGGTAGTTATCCTACGTTACTGCTATTGTGTTCAGTTCGGGGCACTGCACGGTAAAAAAAAAAAAAAAATAATGATGTAGATACTGGAAGGCAGCCAGAGGGGGAGTAACGAGAATGATAAGAGGTTTAGAAAACTGGAACTATGAGGAAAGGTTGAAGGAATGGGGTTTGTTTAGTCTAGAAAAGAGAAGACTGAGCAGGGACATGATAACAGTCTTCCAATACATAAAAGGTTATTCTGAAGAGGACAGTGATCAGTTGTTCTTTATGTCCACTCACTGTAGTACAAGAAGAATGTAGCTTACTTTACAGCAAGGAATATTTTAGCTAAATATTAGGAAAGCCTCCTTCACTCTAAAGAGAGTTAAGTACTAGGACAGGCTACTTTAGGAGGCTGAAGAACAGCAGCAAAGGTTTTTAACCGAAGGTTAGGCAAACATCTGTGACCTTGTGATTTGCAGGGGCTCCAAACGGAGCCAAATTTGAACAAATTTTCTCAGGCATAGCAGAAGGCACACCCCTGGCAGCAGCACGTGTTTTCTGACAAAGCCCCAGTCTCTGGTGCAAAGCAGGCAAATGTTAGCAATTGCCAGTAAAACCAGCTCAAGGGTTTTCATGCAAACTGTTTTCACATGAGCTTTTTTCCTCAGACCTGTTCTGGAAAGCAGCTGATACAGATGAAACTTTACTCAGAACAAGATTCCATCCCAGGCAAGCACCTGAGTAATTTCAGACTAAATAGTTAATCTGGTGAATTATATGCAACCAAAAACAGAATCTTAAAATACAGAGGGTTAGGAAACCTTAATTATAGGTGGTGTTACCAAACTCCACACATAATTTTTATTACAGTATCAACCCAAAGATCTGGCCAGGGTCACCATCCTGAGAAGTCAGTGAAGGACTGAGATGGAGATTAAAATAGGTACATTTGCTAATAACAGTCAATAAACTCACAACAATGCTTTGTCTTATAGAAGTTTGGGAGATTATTCTGTCTCTTGATATGGTCTGTCCTTAGTCATGTGCTGGAAATGAGCTTAGTTAATAAGATTGGTTCAAAAATATTATTATTTTTCTTATGTGTTTTTCTTTGCCTCTTGATCCTGCTGGATCAAGCTGAAGTTTTGAAGATTTTTCTTCATAAATTTAGGAGAGAGAAATACCCCTTTGAAATGAGGGTGGAAGGAGAAAGAAAAGAAAAAGGGAAAAAGAAAGAAAACTGAGACCTTCGCCCAAGCACCTGCCCTGAGGAGTTAGGACTTCAAGCAAAATGCTGTGAGACTCATAATAATAGAGTGAGAGTTGACAATACTACTTAAGGGTATAATTTCCATTTCTTCTAAACCACCTTTATACTAGCAAAGTGGTCACACTGTAAAGAAGACTAGAGCCCTAATATTAGAAGTAATTCAACACTTTTCCAGCGCAAAGTAAACTTCTCAGTAGTTTAACCATTTTTCAACTGTGAACCCTGTGTGACAGTGTCTCTGACACATGTAGGGTCGCAGCTGAAATTCCATTCCCAAGCTAAAGGATGGTTGCAGTCATTGAAAAGATTACATAGGATGTTTCTTAAGATATTGGGGGGCTGTAATTAGTGGAAACATATCTCTGTACACTAGAGGAAGGAAGAAGGTGTAATTGTTTTACATGCTAAATTAAAAAGTGTGAAATAAGACAGGGAAGTAAGAGAAAGATGTTGATTAAAGAGTAGAAGGAGTCTGAATACATGGAGTATGCTTCAGTTCGTATGTTTGAACTCTGGCCATGAAAAGCCAATAAGTGTTGGAGGCTTGTTAGGGCTTGTACCACAGCAAGACAGTAAACACAGGTAAGTGGATTTCTCTACGGAGGGACTAGCCCTGCTGCAGCAGGTGCACACCTGAGCAGGTAACCACAGGCACAGGCTCCCGGCTGCACCCTTCCAGCACGGAGCTGGGCACAGCAGCAAGGGCTCTGCAAGGCCCTGCCGCTGACTTCTGCAGGCTTTGGATCACACCGTAGCAAGGCTGCTTGCTTACGTTGGGCTACCTTACAAGGGAAGTGTTTTCAGATGAAGTCTGGCCTTTCTTTTTTGCATATATTTAGCCCAACAAAAAGGAACACAGTGCCAGGTAGCATACGATATATTTCACCACAGGAGACTTCTGTTCAGACATCATGCCAAAATTTTGATATAAGCATTGCAGAGGCGATTTCTCTACCAGGCCAGTCCCTTCCCCTCATGATATTCTTTCGTTTTCAAGTCACCTCCTGAATGAATGTGTGAAATGAACTGAAATTTGTTTTATTGTCCTGTTTTCAAAATGTCCCTTGAATACTTAGAGCATTTCTTTTCACTTAAAAATATGCTCAGTCTGCTTAGAGCTTCATCCACCATCAGAACTCAGACCCACTTGTCCCTCTGTAGTTATGGAGTAGGATGAGTTCAAGGAAATCCAGCCTCTATCTGAAGGATACTTCTACAGCCGACAGTCTTGAACCAGGAGGTAACCACCCTGCCAGCACAACCCATCCTAGGGGGATCAAAGGGCATCAAATCAAGTCATTTTTCGAGTTTGATTCACCCTGATTCCAAGATATTTGATGCAATACGCACCTAGAGCAAGCCGATGCAGAAGGATCAGGCAAGTGTTTGATACTTTGATCTCCATCTGAGTAAGAAAGGACAGTCAGCTCTCCAACTGCAAGCGAAGAAGGTTACTTCAACCAGAAAGCTTTGCCTCTCCTACAGAACCAGGTTTTGGGGTGGGTGAGGCCCCTTGATTCCCAGTCAATCTTGAAGGAGATAAAGCTCCTGGGGTTTGTGTGGAAGCATTTCACAGAGGAAGTTCTGGCATGAGATGGACTTGGAGGTACTTTGTAATTGGATATTTAGAGAATTTTTGCATTTGTCTGTTTTATCTTGCTATGTTCAGTGACAAGAAGTTCAGAAATCCAAGCCCTCTTACCCACATCTATATGGGAAATGCCATAGGACACAACTGGTACAGAGGATGATTCCAAAAGCTAGAAGGAGCTCTGTACTTCTTAAGTAAATGTCTAAATACTTAATTCCAGATGTGTAACTAAATCTTTGCTAGGATAGAAGGGTTTAAAATTAAAATGAACTTTAAACAAACATTTTAGGAAACTTGACATTGAAATGTTTCATTTCTTGAACATTTTCAATTTTTCTAGGCCAGGTATTACTTTTCTCAAAAGGTAAGTCTTCTCAGTGTTCTCTTAACCCCTGAAGGGTTTATTTTAAGTCTTCTGTATCTAAGTAGAGTGTCCCAGATGGGTAGAATAATATAATATCTTCTAGCCCTACGTGCTCTCCCTGATTGCAAGCAATCAAATTGCTGCTAGAATTTTCAACATAGTGGCTATCTTGCCTTTTTGAGCAGTTTGTCATCTTTTATTCATAAGCGGAGACCTGGAAGTTTGCAGGATTTCATACCACTCCTCTGGAATTCTCTCTAAATTCAGTGCTGTGCCTCAGCTCCATGCTGTTGCTGTGGGATTTGATCCATTTGCATGGGGAACTGTGTCTAATTCCTGATGGCATGCAGATGTATTTTAGTTTTAAGGCCATATGTCTTTTGTTCTATATTAATGTTGCCTGAGATCTATCAGCTATTTGCATCATAACAAATTATTTTTTTATAAGAAATGAAATTTATTTGGAAGCACCTGTTCCTGCTATTGCAACACACCATGTTTTCATACTAGCAACACTACTTGCCTCATAACCCACCCTTGCACTTGCATATCACTTGTGCAAGGCTTTTAGCTTAGGACATCTTGTATTGAGGTTTCTGTTTGGTGTATAACAGTGCAGCTCCCTAAGCATTTTGTAGCCATGAATCCTTTCTGATGTTAAATAGCATCACAGTGTATGAGCAAGTCTATATGGCAGAGGAAAACTGTTCCCAGACTACCACCACAAGGTCAGTAAAATCTGTTGATGCCCACTGAGATTCTTCAGTGCTTGCAGCTCACACTCATCTTCTCTCTCAATGGGCCACTTTACTCATTAAATGCTGTGTCTTAGAAAATGACCTTCAGTAACGCAGAAGGAAACTACTGTGAAATCATGGACACCTTTTGGATTAAAGGAAACTTTCTGGATTTGGTCAAGAAAAGTAGAGTGCCTTTTTCACCCTCTCTTCTTTGAGCAAAATTTCCTTCCTCTTCCTCAAGCTCAACCACAGACACAAATCTCAATGACAAGAATCACTTTCCATATTCCGGTAGAATACCTATATATAGTAAAAAAGCAGATATATATTTGTGAAAAAAAAAATAAAATAAGGACAAACAAATATAAGAAATTGGTATATATTGGTCTTTCAGTATATTCAAAGGTATGAAATGTTTAACCTTCAGAAGCAAAAAATCAGAGCTTTGTCACAAGTTCACAGATTTTTACAAATCTTACAAATTAGTGTAAATTAACTGAACAGGGCTAAAGTCACCTCTGGACCGTGGAGGTCCTGTGTTAGCTTCTGTCTCCTCTACTTCCATGCTTTAGACAGAGTGGGTATGTGCTGTAAGAGTCAACAGGAAACACTGCTGTTAACTTGTGATGAGATCCTTTTTGGCCTATATAAAACACAGAAAAATTTGGAACATGAAGAAGCCTCCAAAGCACCAAGTGGGAGAATATCCCACCTGAGCAGCCCCTATGCAAACAGGAACACAGTTGCCTCCTGATGACTCCTTCAGAAGCCCTCAGATGAAGCCGACCAGAGGATGGGGCTAGTGACAGGAGGTAGATGTTGAAGGAAGAGGAGATGTGTAGTACCTACCTTAGAAAGAAAGCAAGTAGTTTCAGAGCCCATGCTGTCTGGGCTGACACATCCAGGCCATCTGGGTTTGCTTACATTTAAAATAATGGTCTTTCCATGACCCGGAGCAGTCCAAGATGTCTAATACTCAGAGATTATTATAATACCTTCATTTAGTCAAACGTATAACTGCTGTGCAAGTCTTGGACCTGTAGCACGTGGGCATCTTGCTTTTCAGGGCAAAGAGCTGCAATACGGTACTCAGAACATGAAAACTGAACACGCTTAGCTAGTTAGCTGGATACAAAATTAGCAGTGGAAGTGAAAAGAAGCATCTTTCTCTTTCACATGCTCCTGCCTCAGAAGCTCTTTCACTTGTTGTTATAGCACCATCTTAGATAAAATGCCCAAGGCCAATCTCTCACTGACTGCCATCCAGGAATGCTACCTGCAACACAGGACCTGGCCTCAGCCTAACTCTCTCTGAAATTAATGAGACTTACTTTCAGTTACTTTGCATACCCTCCCTCTAATTTCCTTCTAGTGTGGGAATAGGACTTAAAATTGATTTACTAACTAGGAATGGGAAACAATAACAATTGCCACAAAAAAGACCCAATGCTGTATGAGTTCCCATGACATAACTGGTTGAGGTGATTCCTGCCTCATCCCTACAGCAGGCATAAGACACATAGAAAGGATGGGGTAATGTGGCAGGCTTTTAAAATTCCCCTCCTTTTAATATAACATAAAGTGAAAGCACTATATGGGCTTACAGACACCTGCCAAAGCTCTGACTGCTCCCTCCTCTACCAAGCTTCTGGGAAATTTCTCCAACTAGGAAAAAAACTCAAAACAAAATCCCAGGAAAGCATCCTGTTACCATACTACCATATTTCCCAGTGGCAGCACTCAGTTGCTGAGAAAGTATCAAGTCTTCCTTCTGCCTCCTCCAGGACTGGCTCTCCCTGGTCTCTCCTTGTATTCTGCAGTAATGAACATGCCCTTCTGTTCCTCTCCCTTGTTGCAACCCTTCAACTCATCCGTCTGTCACTTGGCAGTGGCTTCCGGAGGGCTCTTCCCAGGGACATTTTGTGTTTATTCAAGTGTTGCTGTGCTGTGAGACTAAAGAAGCAGATCTGTTGCTTCCAGCTAGATCTGTTTATTTCCCAACACCACAGCACCACATATTCTCATACGAAAGGCAGGAAGGCAGACACCAAGTTGAAAACAAGTCAGGGAACTATTTTCCTTTCTCATATTCCCTTTAGTTGCACGTGACCTTTCTACTCAGGTAGTACACAGTGAATTCAGACGGTTTGCAGAACCCTTGTGAAAACACAGTCTCTTTTTCTCCATGCCATTGAGATTCATTTGCTTTTACTACAAGACTCTGCTGAGCTTAATGTATAACAAGTAATACAAATGTATGACACAAGGACAGCCCTTAGCCCTATAATGGAGCCTTTAGGGACCTGGTAGACCCACTGACCCCCTTTCGTAATGAGCTGGACTTGGTCCTCACCAGTACACTGAATTGAGGTCCAGATGGAGTAGGAGGAGCTGTATGTGCCTGTGTGGGTACCACAGGGTTATCTTGGGATAGAAAAGCTCTTTCTCCCATGTTAAATGTAGGTGGTGGTTACTGCACAATCTGAGGTAGGGCACAGGCTTTTCATCGCTCAGCCTGGCTTGTCCTATTTCTCTTCTGCTGGAAATGAAGCCCGGGTAAGTGAGGTGGCACTTGTTATACTGGCCAGACAGGAGACAAAATGAGTCTGTAGATAGCTTAAGAAATTGCTTCAGAGTTCTTACTTTTTCAGGAGGCTCTGCAAGGGAGTGCATCCTGCCTACCACTGGCGATACCCTGGCGGCTGTGCTACCGGGCACACAATGACTGCTTTTGGCTACACAGAGTAGACACTCTTGGATTACTTTTTGTATACCACAGGGCAAGAGACTGGACAGAAACACCTACTGAAGAGTAGTTTATGTGCTGTGACATGCTGAAACAGCAGCTCCTGCTCTCTCTGAGCCCACAAAAAAGGCATATGTGGAATTGCTAGTGGTGGCAAATACAGGAAATTAAGATAATGCTTGACATTCAGAATAAGCTACAAGAATAGGAAAGGATTATCACTCTCTACACACACACAGTCCTAGATGAGCAGGTATGATATAGATACAACAGGATAGCAGCAGAAAGAACTACCAACAAAAATGGTAAAAACTACAATCAAAAAGTTGCATCTATTAAAATCAAGCTTCAAAAAGGTGTGTATGCCAAAAGGATGCTAGAAACCATTTCATTAGCATTGCAAGAAAACCCACAAGTTCAACAGGTAAAATTCAAAGCTTGCAATAGTGAGCTATGCTGTATTGTGGGAAGATGTGAATTAAAGATTTATGTAAATACATTAGAAAAGACAGACCAAAAGAGAACTGCCAGCAGAGGGAATAGCCCTTGCTCCCTGCAGTGCACATTCAAAAGATTACAGTCTGATTGCAAAGAGGATTGTGATCGACAGAGAATGAAAGGCTAAAGCAGTCCTTGGAATGAAGAGCTTCATCTGGCAGGAAGGACCAGCAACCTGCTAGGGCTGTCCTGCCAGCAACCCAGTGGGAATGGGATGCACAACAACTTTGAGAAACTGTAAAAGGTAAAGAGTCTCTGGGTCTGAATTACCAACACAGTAGTCTCAAAGACTGCTCTGGAATAGATCTAGGTCTATACCAGTAAAGACTGGGAATCAGCATGTGAAGCTTGAGACTCAGAAAATGAATGCCAGCACTCTCTTGTTGAATGCTCGATTCATATCGAGGAATCAAAAGGTTGGATTGCTAGGTAGAAGGCCATGAGCTGTGAATGGTTTATCATCAGATCTATCTAACAAAAGAGGCTAGATAAACCTTGTCTTTTCTGTGTCTCACAAACAAAAAAGCTAACTTTCAGCATACAAATTTACAAAAGGAATAAAAACCTGAAAGATCCAGACACGGTCCCTCAAGTTTGTGAAACAAAGCTAACAGTGGATTGTATACCTCCTCATGTGATTAAGAAAAACCTGTTTGCAAACAAAACATGGATTGTGGTTGCTAAAGCTACCACTGAGACCATAGTAAATTATCAGACAATTAGGACAGGACAATCCACAAGGCACACTTACTACCCCTTTATCAGCTGAAGGAGGAGCTCTGAATATTAGATGTGATTACGCGTATAGGCTCCAGGACAGCAAATTATCCAGTGTAACAGTAAAAGATATTAAACTCGTACCTCTTCCTCACACACAATATCAACTGGAATTGTTCAAATATTAGAAAATAACTGAGGGTGCTTTATATTGTCCCAACCGAACAGTGACATAGGAAATGCTGCAACATTGGCATGTTGCAAATGCAAAAATAGAGTCAAGTCAAAGAAAAGAACCAAGTTTAGTGGTTGGTTGAAGTACCATCAAACCAAAGAAAAATGTTAATAATATGATTAGCTACAATAGCTGGTTGTGAAGTTAGGCACCAGGCAAATGTAATTCTCAAAGCCAGCAATGAATCTGAATGAATCCAGATGAATATGTTTTTTTCTGTGGCTTTCTTTTTGCATGCAAGAATAGCCAATGTATTATCACAGAACCTGAAGATCTACAACTGAGACAAATGAATAATTCTTCTCCCAGTTAGATGCAATAAAAATGTTGTTTATTCCCACTGTTTCATTTTCCAGGATGGCTATAGTGTTGCACTCATATTGCACATCATAGTGCACTCTCTACATTCTGCATCTCTCCTGCTACCTGGAATCCACTCCGGGCTACTGAGAACTGCTCAGAATTGAATGTGAGAGCTGCTTTTTGCTATCTTTATTGGCAGAAAGACAAAGTTCAAACATGTAGCTCAATACCTAAGAATAGATGTACTGATTCACACCGCAGATCAATCCAACCTATTGTGCAGTTCCAGCAACTGATGCATAGGGAAGAGTACAAGAACAAAGCAAGTGTGGAGTAAGACTTCGTAATCTCTAGACTTCAGCAACCTGCAGCTGGGATCTCCTTGGCTGGAAACATCTCTATTTAAGAGAGATCTCTTGGTAGATCTTTTTCTCCCATGAACATTCTCATTTGTGTTTGAGCTCATGTAAATCTTTAACAGCAAGGAGTTCCCCAGCTCAACTATTTCTCAATGAAACCATCCCTTTTGTTTGCTTTGAAACTGCTCCTACTAGTTTAATTTAATGATTCCTTGTTCTTGTATTGTAAGAAGCAGTAAACAATTGCTACCTACCTACAGATTCTGCTTTGCTGTATCATATGCCCCACCCTCTGGTTCATATTTTCAACATCAACGTCAATGGTTTAGTATCCTCATTACTAAAATAGCCATAACCAACTGAAGCACAAAAACTTATTTCAGTTAGTACAGAAAAGCTCAGTAAGATAATATTTGGTATCAAACCTAAATCTGCTTCTACTCAATTCCCACATAATTGAAGGGCAAACAGTACCTCTTACCATCTCCTTAGAGGGCTCAGTTCACATTGAACTCAGTACCTTTCAAGAGCAAACTTTGAGGTTAGAAGTGTCTTCTGCATCAGGTTCCACCAAGCTCAACAGCTACTAGGTACAGTTAAGTCTGACCACAGGCACCAGGTCCTGGACCCAGCAAACAGTAACAGTCAGGGGCTTCTGGTCTGTTTTCCCATATTTTTTACTGTATTGATTGCCAGGCACTAAGGCACAACGACAATGTATCTATGGGTGGTATAGTAGATACCCTCATGTGTCATCTGACTTACAATGAAAATAAGTAAACTAAAAGAAAAAAATCTTAAAGGAAAAATACTTCTGTTATCTGATAATAATATTACACAAGTTTCTCTTTTTGGAAATTATCCATTCATTTTCTTCATAAACATTTACTAAGGAGAAAAGTATTTTATGAACATATGGCACTTGTCTCTGTTTTGGATGTAAAAACGTCTGGTATTTTGCTGACTTCATTTCATTGTGAGTCACTGTGTAGCTTTGTATAAACACCAGGGTATTTTCATCAATTAGAAATAACTGAGATTTTCAACATAACATTCCCATATTTACTTGTGCTTTAATAGTACTGCTAATATCCTAGACAACGCACATACAGATACATATACTGCACACACAGGATCCCTGTTTCTAAAAAATTCCAGTCAAAGAAATCATGCCTGAGGAGCCATGACTCTGCCTTAAAACCCTACTGTACCCATTAGCAAAAAACCTACAGATTTTCCCTATAAGTGGGTATTCCTCATCAGTTAGGATACTGTGGTCAGGAAAAAGAAACAGTCTTGTAAAATACCATTCTAATGGAAAAAAAATACTATTATCAGGTGAGTGGGCTGTTTCTTAAGACAATTAGAGCATATACAGAGTTCTGGAGCACTGCAGGAGAAAGAGGACACCAGAAGTCCTGCCCGCCTTAGGAAGCTTGTGAAAACACTCACTTTAGTCATGATCCAAATCACTGGCACGATGCAGAACTGAGACAACAATCCAAGACGCTGTGGTGGCATCTCTAGAAGTACAAAGATGTGATCACGTATGGTAGGACAAGCATCAGAAATAGGTTAGAAGCAGAAAGTACTTAGCCGATTACTGAGGCCACTGCCATGGGGGATAGGTGATGTGGGTTCAAATCCCTTTAGGAACAAAGAGTGCTTACAGCCCAAGGCGCCTGGATGACTGCTCCAGCCTTTGAGCTAGCAGGTAAAACAGAGATAGGAGCTGTGTGAAGCTAGACTGTCCCATGGCTGAAATCACACTTCCTAGTCAATTTACCTCTCAAGACAAAAGCGAAGCATCTTCTCTGACCTCGTCATGGTGAAAACAGAC
Organism: Psophia crepitans; assembly: GCA_013399095.1. Lineage (NCBI taxonomy): Eukaryota > Metazoa > Chordata > Aves > Gruiformes > Psophiidae > Psophia > Psophia crepitans. Next base: position 818,534 of record VWZZ01002558.1, on the reverse strand, counting down.
ACCACCTTTGGCGATTGTCCTTCCACAAGGTGACACTAGATGGCAGCAATTGAAGTGGCAGCCGGAGCTGCAGCTCTCTCCGTCCCAGAAGGCACTCTGGCAGCCAGCCAGCCTGGGGTTGGTGGGACACCTGGCAGTCACTGCTTCTCTCTCTGCCTTACTGCAGGGTGCCACGGTGCTCGGCAACTCATGAGATGGGTACAGGCATGGAAATGAAGTCACCTGTGCCCTGACTTTCATGTTTTTTATTATTTCACACTTTATTATTCCATGCTTTTCTCTAGACTGACTTGCCCATATCTGGTTGGTCTGGTTTGCATCTGAGGCCTCTTTGCCTGCATTAAAATGTCAGCCTTTCCCAAACTACTGTGATAGAACTCATTACAGAATCACAGAATCAGAGAATCACACAATCGTAGAGGTTGGAAGGGACCTCAAAAGATCATCTAGTCCAACCCCCCCTGCCAAGGCAGGGCCACCTAGAGCACATCACTCAGGAACGTGTCCAGTCGGGTTTTGAATGTCTCCAGAGAAGGAGACTTCACAACCTCTCTGGGCAGCCTGTTCCAGTGCTCTGTCACCCTCACGGTGAAAAAGTTTTTCCTTATGTTAACCTGGAACCTCCTATGCTCCAATTTGCACCCGTTGCCCCTTGTCCTATCGCTTAATGAGACCAAGAAGAGCCTGGCTCCATCTTCCCAACACTCACCCTTAACATATTTATAAACATTGATGAGGTCACCCCTCAATCTCCTCCAAGCTAAAGAGACCCAGCTCCCTCAGCCTTTCCTCATAAGGGAGATGTTCCACTCCCTTGATCATCTTTGTGGCTCTGCGCTGGACTCTCTCGAGCAGTTCCCTGTCCTTCTTGAGCTGAGAGGCCCAGAACTGGACACAATACTCCAGATGCGGCCTCACCAAGGCAGAATAGAGGGGGAGGAGGACCTCCCTCGACCTACTGACCACAGCCCTTCTAATGCACCCCAGGATGCCATCGGCCTTCCTGGCCACCAGGGCACATTGCTGGCTCATGGTCATCCCTCTGTCCACCAGGACCCCCAGGTCCCTTTCCCCTACACTGCTCTCCCGCAGCTCAGTCCCCAACCTATACCGACACATGGGATTCTTCTTTCCCAGATGTGAGACCCTACACTTGCCCTTAACCAGTCTCTTGTTCTGATTGCTTCTTTGGAGTTGAATGGGTTAGGTTTTGCATGGCATTGCAGAAATATCCGCTATAATGACTTTGTTAGTAACAACTCCAGAAGGAACTAGCACCGTAATAGGTTGATAATATCATAACCGCTATTCAGACAATCTGTTGCATAGCCTCCTATTTCTGAAGAAGCTGATGGAGGAAAATATCTGAGACTCTCCAAAACATGAACAGCGTCAATATAGGATATATTACTTTTGTTCTAGTAAGACAAGACTTCACTGCCAGCAAAATCACAGGCTAGTCAAAGTTCAGCAAAGATGTATCAAAAGACAATGAGCAGCAACAACAATACTATTGCCTTTTGAATATTCACGCGCTTCACGTCCTCTGCACACCAGTCTTGTTCAGTATCTCTGCCACAGTCAAAGCTGTCTCACTGCTCTGTTATATCCGTCTTTCCCAGGGGGGTTATATTGCCAAGTGCTGAAAATGTGTTTGCAGCTAAAATCTGGAATTCAGGCTCTCAACTTGGGAAAAGAGCATCCTTTATACAGTCATTCGGGTTGTCTTTGAGACAGTGAAGATGAAGTCCAGTGCTGTCACTGATGGGAACTGCAGTCATTTTATTCAGGACCTCAAAACTCAATTGCTGGCTGCAACTTCTGCTGCTGCAGTGTGGGGTAGTCACCTGCCTTATAAGACAGCCAAACCATTTACATCTTTGGTTGAGTAATTCTGGCAGTGGCCATGCTGTCTGTCTGCCAAGCCGCAGGGAAGTAGAAGGGAGGGGTGGAGACATGAATTGTCACTGTGCATGAGCATACAATAGGTGGGAGCAGAGGCAGGTGACCTGGGAGGATTACAGAGACACTGAGTATACAGGAACAGTCTTTTGGAAGGCAAAGCCCACCAGAAGCTGAATTTGAGGAGGGACATAAAGGGTGACAAGAAAGGTTTTTACAGGTATGTGAGCAGCTAAAGAAAGACTAAGGAAAATTTGGGCCTGCTGCTGAAGAAGGCAGGAGACCTGCAGACAAAGGGCATGGAGGTTCTCAGTGACTTCCTCATCTTGGTTTTTACTGATAAGAGCAGCCTTCCATAATCCCAGACCCTGAGACCAGAGGGAAAGTCTGGAGCAAGGAAGACTTATCCTCAATAGAGAAGGATCAGGCTAGGGAACATTTAAGCAAAGTGGATAGAAACAAGCCCATGAGACTTCATAGGACACACCCACCGTGCTGAGGGAGCTGGGTAATGTCATTGCAAGGCCAATCTGAATTATCTTTGAAAGGTCATGACAATCAGAAGTTCCTGACAACTGGAAGAAAGCAGATGTCTCTCCTATCTTCTAGAAGGAGGACCTGTGAAACTACAGGCAGTCATCCTCACCTCAGTCCCTGGAAAGCTGAAGGACCAAATCCTTCTGGAAGCCATTTACAAACATGAAGGACAAGAACATGATTGGAAGCAGTCAGCACAGGTTTACAAAGGGAAAAACACGCCTGACCAACCTGATAGCCTTGTATGACGAAATGACTAGCTTGGTGAATGAGGGGAAAGCAGTGGATGTATTTATCTTGATTTTAGCAAGGGTTTCATCACTGTCTCACATACTCATTGACAAACTTAATTACTGGCTAGATGCATGGATAGTGAAATGGATGGAAAACTGGCTGAACTGCCATGCTTAAAGATTTGTGATCAGTGGCATGAAGGAGGCCATTCACTAGTGGAGTACTTCAGGGGTTGGTACTGTGGTCGATACTGTTTAGCATCTTCATTAAAGACCTGGATGATAGAACAAAATGAAGCCTGGATAAGTTTGCAGACAGTACAAAACTAGGAGGAGAGGATGATAAACCAGATGAGCATGCTGCCATTCAGAGGGACCTTGGCAGGGTAGAAAAATGGACCAACAGGAGTCTGTCTCAAGAAGATCAACAAAGATAAATGCCAAGTCCCGTACCTGTGAAGAAATAACGCCAGGTCCCATGACAAGCTGGGGTCTGACCAACTGGAAAGCAGCTTTTCAAAAAAAGACCTGAGGATCCAGGTGGATAGCAAGTTGAACATGAGCCAGAAATGTGTCCTTGTGGCAGAAAAGCAAGTCACATCCTGGGTTGCATTAGGAAAATGTTGCCAGCAGGCAGAGGGAGGTGATTCTTCCCCTCCTCTCAGCACAGGTGAGACACATTTGGAGTGCTGGATCCAGATCTGGGCTCCCAGTACAAAAGACACGCAGACATACTGGAGTGACTTCAGTGAAAGGCCATAAAGGTGACTGAGACACAGAGGCATCTGTTATACAAAGAGCAGATGAGAGAGGTGGAACTGCTTAGCCTTGGAAAGAGAAGACTCGGGAGAGCTTATCAATCCATATAAAAACCTGATAGGGAGGGGAAGTAAAGAAGAGGGAGCCAGGGTCTTCTCAGTGGTGTCCGGGGAAAGGACAGGGGCAATGGACACAAACTGAAATACAGGAAATTTCACTTAAACATGAGAAAAAGCTTTTGTCTGTTTGTTTGTTTTAAGAGTGGTCAAATGTTTGTTCAGAGTTGTTTCTCAGAGAGGTTATGCAGTCTCCATCCTTGGAGATTTTCAAAACCCAACTGGATACAGTCTTGGGCTGTAGGTGACCCTGCTCTGAGGAGAGGGGTTGTACTAGGTGATCTCCAGAGCTCCAGTCCAACCTCAACCATTCTGTGACTGTGTGAATCTGTGATTCTGTGTCAAACGGCTTAGTTCGCGGATGTCCCTCATTGCCTTCTGCGATGCAAGAGGACAGCCATGCTCTGTGAGAGGAGCACTGCAGGGCTAAAGCAAGGCCTGCCATCCTGCATACAGTAAGCACACATGATCATCTGCACCTGATTTGCATGCCTGATTTGTTCTATGTTGTGATTACTGCACCAAAAGTGTAGGACCAATAAGAAGTCTGTGCAGAGATAAAATTTTTTCAATAGTAGCAGGAAATGGAATATCATCTTCACAGCCCAGGGACAAAGCATCTTTTCTGGGAGCTCCCTGGGGAGCTGGCTTTGGCTCACTGTCTCGTTTCCTCAGCAGTACAAGACACTGTAGGATCAAGAAAATAACAGGAAAAGATTAGCAGGCACCTTCTGGAGTCCTGCCTGTAAGATATCTGGTGCCCTGTTGGAGCTGTACATGTATGACTTTTTAAAGTTATAATTGTGGTTCTGAGGAAACAATTACTCAAAACTTGGTAAAAAATCATAGAAAATTGTGTTTATTCTGAATTTGGAGCTCTCTGCCAGTAAAATACCTTTCGGCATGAATAAACATTTACTAAACTGACAAAACCTATGGGCAAAACTAATTATCACCTGCACTGTGAAATTAATGGCAGAGAGCATCTTGGGGATGATACTGTGCTACTTGAGGCTGGCAGGGCCCAGTTGTGCCAAATGACACACTTTCAGCAGAAATACTGCAATATTTGGTGTTTTCCCTCGAAGCTACCACAGCTCCTAAAATACTATGGACGCTGTGAATGCATGAAAATCTCTCTGAAAGTATCCAATCCTTGTAACTACTGGCAGAAGTTTGAAAAGATTCTGAATGCTCAAAAGTCTGAATAGCAACGATAGTCTGGATTACTGATGATTTCAGGGAATCTGATTTGTATCATTTGAACACATCAATGTTCCTTACAGTTCCTCTTCTCAGGCATAGAAGAGAAATAGTCTGTCTTTGCTGCTGTGGGGCTCAATCTTCCATGTCTTCATTTTTTGACAGTCAGGCAAGGGGTGTTTCTTTACCTGCAGAGAGGTGAAAATTTATAGTCTCCATGAAATGAGGGGAAAAAGTGTCTGGAAACGTCTTCTTACCATAGCTCCAAGTAATTTCTTCCTTTAATCTGAGCCTGTTATCACGTACCATCTAGCTTTACAAAGTTATTGTCATTTTTGCTAATAAATATTCCATAAGATTTAGTAGCAGCTTCAGTGGCTCCACATGTTACAACTCAAGAGATTTTCAGCTTTTTGTCGACTCTCAACTTTATACTCATGATACCTTGTTCAACTTCTGAAGGTTTTAATAAATATCGGGCTGTGCTAAAAGTAGTTTTATTTGTCAGGTGGCATTTTTTTAAAAAAAATATTTGGATGGAGCTCTTAAACAGCATATGCTCATGCCATTTTTCCCTGTTTACAAAAAAGTATCCTATTGAAATGTTTTGAGAATATTTTTGACGGCTGATGCACTATGAACAACAGGAGACCTTACCGACCCCACCAGAGATTAATGGGTCGGAATCTGTGTCTTTCTGTGGAATGGAAGACGTCAACACTAAAAGCTCCCTTACCCCACAGATAGCTGGTCCCAGTCCTGTTGTTTTTTCCAGTCTTCAGAAAAATCCTTGGCAAGAACTGTGATTTTTCCAGTCATCAAATTTCCAAGAATCTTGTCTTCACATCTCTCTCTTTTTCTTTTGATGGACTCTCTCATCATAGTAAATGCAGACCTCTTGCAGGAATGTGGGCCAGACATGTGTGTAAGCCAAATGGCTTATGCCTGGAATAACAGCAAACGAACAATGAAATCCAGCAACTAGATGAAAAAAAAAAAATAGAGAGAAAAAAAAGGTTTACATGGAATTTATTTTTTTTTCTCACTTTTTGGTTGGACTCAGCTGTGTAAGTAGCCTGGCCCACTGGATAGCCAGATGATCATGTGGGGTGAGCACATCCTGTGCCACCTTATATACATTTGAAATTGATTTGTCAAAATTGGCAGCACCATGGAAGTATTTTCACCCTTTAACCTAAGATAGAACAGAGAGAAGGACATTTTTACATTTTTTCCTTTTTTTCCTCAGTCCAGGTATATCAAAAAAAGCTCATTTCTTCTAATTGATCACCAGACTTTCTGTAAATGAGTGAGCATGTTGTTGCCCTCTACTGACTGGCCTATATACACTAAAATAGACCTATTAGTAAGTTCTTTCAATAGTATTGTTTTTGTTAAAATGGCAAAGAGTTTTGATTCTCTGACTGTCCTTCTGCAGGTGTCAGGCTCTGATTTATAAAATTAGATCCACATTTTTAAAGTTTCAAAGTTTAAATCTTGATCCAGCAAAATACCTTAGTGTTTAATTTTACATCAGCTGCACTGCACAAACTCTTAAGCTTGAACACACATTTAACTGCTTTAATGGTTAGAAACCTCATTTGGGGTGTACAGTTTTAAGCAACTGTAATCTGATTTTCAGATATACTTAATAATTTTGTACTATATTATTATTATTCTCCATTTTTTCCCCTCCTCTGATGCTGTCCTGCCTCTGGTAAGTTAAGAAATGGAAGACTGTCTGTCTTCTACATACAGTTGTATCTTGCCAAACACCCTAATATCAGAAATACCAGTTTTTAGTGAATGCAGATACTCTAAGGAATAGTTAATGGATCCCTTAAGTTGTAGTCATCGTATTTACATATTAATCCAGACTGCTAAAAATTAAGAGTTTCTGTATATGAAGAACATTAGAGTCAGGCAAACATAACTTCAAAAAAACTGGAGGAGGAGGGATACTACAGAATAGTCAATATCACCTTAGTCCCTATAAAGATTACAGAGAAATCCTCACAGGACACCTTTTCAGAAAGGAGAAGAAGGTGACTGAGAACAACCAGCATAGATTTACCGAGGACAAACGGTGCCTGGCAACCCAGTTGCCCTCAACAATAGAATGGCTGATTTCATGGACAAGAGGAGAGCAGCATGTGCCATTTGCCTCAACTTTAGCAGGTCTTTTGAAATGGTCTCCTGTAGCACCCCTAGAGACAAACAGGGGAGGAGATATGGACCATGGGCAAATTCCGATTTTTACAAAAAACTTGCTGGACTGCTGAGCTCAGAGGGCAGCAGTCAATACTCTGAAGTACTGACTGTGTAAGAGCAATGTTCCTCAGAGATTAATACCAAAACTGATATCATAGATCATCAACAACTTGGCAACGGCATGGACTGCACCCTCAGCAGGCTGACATTAATTTGGAGGGGAAACAGTCTGGAGACCAGGGCTGCTGGCAGAGGGGGGCTCAGCAGGCCAGAGGAGCAGGTCAACAAGAACTTCACAAAATGTGACAAAGGCAAATGCATGGTGTTATATCTGGAAAGAATAAACCTGATGCAGAACAGGTAGGGGACCAACTGGCAAGGCAGCAGCTCTGCTAGAATGGACTGGGCTGTTCTTGAACAAGTTAAATATGAGCAAGCAGTACACCCTTCGAGGACTAACCATACATTGGCTACTTTAGCAAGACTGAAGCTAGAAGACTTAGGGAAGAGCTTAACCGCTCCATTTGGCATGTGTGTGGCTCTGTCTGGAGTATCAAGCCCAGCTGGGGACTCCCCAGTACAAGAGAGATTTTGGCCAGCAGACGTCAGGGGGCTGGAGCACATGATGTTTGAAGAGACACTGAGGGATGTGAGTTTTTCATCTTGGAGAAGACTAAGGAGGGATCTCATCACTGTCTTGAACTACCTAGAGGGAGATTTTGGAGAACAGTCTCGCAATCTTCTCAGAGAAACACAGGAAGGGACGAGAAGCAGCAGCCACAGACTGCGACAAGGGAAAAATCTGACCAGATCTGGTGAGGGTGGTGCAACAACAGAACAGGGAGCCAGAGAGGTGGTTGCAGCTCCATCCCTTGAGGTATTCAAAATGATTGTGAACAAGGCTTTAAGCAATCAGATCTAGCTATAAGCTAGCCATAGAGAGCAGGAGTTTTGTCATGAAGAACTTCCAAGGCCTCTTGTGATCTCAGTTATCCTGTGTCTAAATATTTTACGTTTTGTTTCCAATAGTTCACTATGGAGCAGCAGTAGTCACAGCCAGGACTGCAAAGACTATTAAGATATTGGACCTAACATCCTTCCTATGGACAGAAACGTCTCTCTAGTCATATTTGAAAATACTCGTCCTTCTTTACTGCTCTTGGAAAACAGCCAAAATCCAATTTAACAGACTAACTGGGAAGGACTGGGAGGAAGAGTTCCTAAGGGCAGAGAAAGGAGCTTGGGATGCCACAAAGCCAGTAAAATGACCTTTTTCTCTGTCTCAGTGCCCCACGGAGGGCGGTGCAAGTGCAGTGGAGTGTGGCAGGGCGCACCGGACCCAGGGGCCAAGGCGCCAGCCAGGCCACGAGCTGCCCCCTTCTGCAAAGCCACCTGGTGTCACACTGCCCACAGCCGCGAGCAGGCAATTTGGGTCAACCAGGCCCCTTTCCACCATCACCATGCTTGCTCCCAACGCAATAAATAGAAAAGCTATTTTGTCGAGGCCGGCTGTTTTTATTCAGGAACTTCTCAGAGGAAGCCTGAATGCGTAAACAGGAAAGCAGGGGCTGTTTTTACTTCACCCATCTATAGCCAGTACACGCGGGCTGACATCAGGCGAGGGCCAGCTGCACCGAGCGCACCCAACAATTTGCTCCCGAGGCAGCAGTGCCAGCTCCGGGACAGGCACGGACGGAGGGAAAAGCAGACAAACATGCTGCCCCTTTGGAGCTGCTGCCACCACAACACCCCTGCGCCCATCCCAGCTGCCCCCAGCCCATGTTGGGAGCAGCAGGGAGGTGAAGGATCTCCTGATGCAGCACCCTTTGCTCCTGAAATCTATGAGCGAGATGTTTTTTCCCCTGTAAGAGTGCCAGCCTCTTGGTGCAGCTTGCTGATCACCAGGGGGGTCGCACTGCAGTCCCCCAGTACCCCCGTGCTCGCGTGATGTGAGGTGCTGCAACCGGGGAGCACTGGGCACCTATTTTTAGCCCTCGTGGACTGGAATTGCAGGCTGCACTGTAGATCTCCCTGCAGAAGGAAAAGCAGCACCACACTGTAATTTTGTCTCTGCTGATGGGGTTTTCTTTCTAAATCCTGAGTATCGGTTTCATTCACTGCTTCAGGCTACAAGAAATACACTTTGCCTACAGCCATAATGTCTTCTCTCCTGCCTATATGTCACCGTATAATAAAATGTGCAGCAGTTTTATAGTCACTGTAGAGTTATTACATGACATAGGTGTACAAAGCACACTGGCTTATATGACCACCCAAGCGATTAATAAAACCGGTTGCCTGCTAGAAGTGATCTTTAACTAAAGGTTGAACAAAATTGGTCTGGAAACCTGGAGAATAATTTAGAGTGGTTGCTTAAATCACAGAGACGCAAAGTCTGCAGGAGGTGGATCTTCATGCGGCTTTCATCATTAGTGTTTTTCCCTCCATGGTCTCAACACCTTTAAATAGAAGATCCTACCAAACAATGTTTATGTTAATTTGTTTATTTGCTACCATAGAAAAAAAAAAACAACTGCAACAACAGTGCTAAGGGAGCAAGCATGAATAGTAGTGAAGAAGTGCCTTGGTTATGAGTAATTTCTGTCCCTATTTTAAACATAGTGAGTAAATTCTTCTCAATTACACCAGCCTAAATTGGAGAAAGATTAATTCTGTGGGAACTAAGAGCAAAATTTAGCCCACCAATTCAAATTGTCACTTCAGAAAATAAGGAATTCAAGTTATTAATTTTATTAATCACTCTCAGCTTATTTTATACTTTCCTTGTAGTTAGTTACATGAATAAACTGAAAATAAAATTAACTTCCTCATGTGTTTTATTATTTTTTAATAACTTGAAAGCCACAAATAGCAGTGATCTTGATTTGTATCAGAAAGTACAACAACCATTAGCTCTGCCACAGAAAATGGTGGGAGGTGTGGGAACAGCAAGCACTGCTCTGTCAGGACAGTACAACCTTATGCTGGATTTTATTGTACAACTCAGGTTGTAGTGTGGAGTACAGCGAGACCGCTCAGGTAAACAGTTTTACTCCACAGCTTTCTGGATCTTCAGTTCACTATAAATAGAACAGCACTGACATTTATTGGGAGAGATTAGTTTTCCTGCATTTATCCGATCAATAAGGAGGCTTCCTCATTTTCTACCCTGTCTTTAACCTGGAAAGGATGACAAATAAGGAAATGTTAAGTTTCAGGCTAGACTATTCCCTGCTGTTGACCAGCTGAGTTCATGTCATACTGGCTCCCAGTTAATGCCCAGATGCCTCTTCTAAACTCCGCTTCTGCTTTAACTCCATCCAGTCCCTCTGCCAGGCAGGAATTGTATACGATTCCCAGAGAGTCACTGGATTGACTTCAGCATTTACTAACTTTATTTAAACTTATAAAGGACCATTATAAAGAACTGTACAGAACTAACCTGAGCCTTGGGTATTTGATCCAGGGTTTAGTGTTACAGTTTCCAGCAAACACAGAGTTTTGTTGGGGTTTCTTCTACAGTAAAAAGGCAGGAATTTCTGGGTTGGGCAATGCAAACTGAATAGGTGACAATAGACATTGGCTGTTCCAGCTGAGTTTGAATCTGTTGAATTTATGTCATGGAAATAAGTAGCCTAAGACAACTCCTAGGAGTTCGAGTGGTGTAAAGCAAGTATAAATCATACAGAAATCAATGGAGTTACTTTGATTCAAATGAGAGTAGAGTGAGTCATCATCTCTTACATGCAATGGCAGTAGTGTTCTCCAACATCCAACCAGTACGTAAAGGAGACGGCTCTGTCCATTCATATTGCCACACAATCAGTCTCTGCTTAGGTGCTTTTCAGGGCAACTGCTATTTCACAGCTCTTTCTGTCAGCACAAGGTGATTTAGCAGATTTTCTATTTAGCCATGTGCATGTGTCAGAGTGCAGGTCGAGAAGGTAAACAAGCCCATGCTGTTTGGCAGCATCTTTTCCAGCCTCCGCCTGCATCAGTCTTTAAGAAGTGCAGTGATTGAGCCTTTTCTCATCCCAGCACAGGATGACATACTGCGGTGGCCAAACTCTCATTTTCCTGTCTTCCCAGATAACACGATACAACAAGATTTCAACAGTCTCTCCCCAGACCTCCAAAAGTCTAAAACAAGGTACCTCATGCCTTCTTTCTCTGAGTACGGACGGGAGGCAGAAAGTGCTGTTTTACTGGGAAAACTCAATATTTTAGTTTAAAACGTAAACAGTAAGGCAGATCAATAGATCTTGCCTACTGCACAGTTATGAAAGCAATCAGTTTGTTTAGAAGAAAAAGTTGGGAGGTTGGGCAGTGAAACTACAGACTAAGCAGGGGGACTCCAGGACAGAGCCTCTTGTTGCCTCAGCCTGTAAACCTTGAGCTTTCATGAAATCCTTCCCCCTCCAGCAAAATCAGCTCACATGCACGTAAGTAAGAGCACAGCAGCACATCGCAGGAGAGAGAATCAGCTCCTACATATTCACACAGACTGAAATTTGGAGCAGCTCAGTTGTCAGTTGGTGCACTGGGGAATGAAAATGATGTGGTTTTTCTGGGTCTGGGAATAAGAGAGCTGCCAGCGTGAAAACAAAGGAAGATGTGGTAAAAAGATAGGAGCTACCCAGAGAGTCCTGAGGTACCTGTTTTCAGAAAACAATCAATTCTGGGATGCAAGGGAAGAATTAAAAAATTCCCTGGAGCTCCACTGCAGCATTCAGTACTGTTCCTCATGGTATCCAGTACAAATAAAAAGTGAACTAAATAGGCCCACATGAAGCATATTCAAGCTCACTTTTTCCTTTCCTTTTAGGTTTCTCTTTCAAGTCTTTTTTCTTTGATTTCTGAATGAAATTTCTGCCTTGCCTTTGTGGTCAGCCATGCCAGCCATCTAAAGGTCTCTTGAGAAAGAGACTCTTTTCAAGAGTTAGTAATCATGCGCAAAGAATTTTGGTCATAAATACTTCAGGGATGTTGTCAAGAATAAGATGCAACAGAAATAGGCAAGTTAAAAAAAAAAAGTGGGAGCAGTGTAACAGAGCCAACTGTGCTTCCTTCTGTCACACAGTCCTTCATGTGTCCTTCAGCACAGGGCAATCCAGAGGACCCCAATAATTCCATCTGCAGGACTAAGCTGCTGGTCATATCTTCAAGGAACACAAATCTTCCTATGCTAATGGACACAATACTAAAATTGACATTTTAAAGACATATAGAACACATTTTTCTTTCACAAAGTATCGTCAGTACCACAGGTAAGTATCAAAGAGATTTAAGAGACGGTTCCTAGCTAGCGAACACCACTGACTTAAGCTTACACTTACAATTTCTGAAACTCCTATGTGTTCTCTCTATCTACAATCATAGAATCATAGAATCATAGAATCATTAAGGTTGGAAGAGACCTCAAGGATCATCCAGTCCAACCATCCCCCCCACCACCTATTACCAACACATCTAATGAAAAGGCATCTCCATTTGCACTGAAAAGGAGACCATAACTTGGAAGATCACAGCAACACTGTGCCCATATGAATGATTAACAAAACCACATGCTCAGCCTGCCTTTGCTAGTAGTCTGGTATTCAGTATGAACGCTGAAGGCATCCTTAAACCATCACTTCTCCTCCACCAAACAGTTGGTGGGGTTCATTGTCACTGGGCAGCTTCCTACAGCTGCTGCAGCAACGAGCGTGGCCCTGCCTGGGGAAAAACACAATGTGGTCAAGCAGAAGGAACTTTGTGGGAATTCAGCCAGCCTCGCTGCACTCCTGCAAAGTTACAGCCAAAGGACAAAAACATAGAGATGTTACATCTTGTTTAACACTTGTCACCTATGAGAGAGCACTTTTGAACAGCAGAGGATCCTCGGGAGAGAGAAGTCAGTTGCTAAGCCCCTCTCAGAAAGTGTTCAGCATTCATTGCTACAGTGCAGGTGCCCTTTTCTAAACAAATATTATTTCATTTCTGAAACCCAGCAGATTTCTGATTTCTATTATTTTACAGAAATGCCGAAAGTATCCCTAAATAACTTTGGAGTGGTGAGTTTATATGACGTTCTCTCTGTAGCTGTGGGGTTTTTTCTGTCACTAGCAGATGAGGCAGAGAGATTTTTCCCTCAGCTGTTTCATTCCACCCAAAGTTCTGGCTAAATAATGTGCCTAAATAAAGCAGTCCTGTACCTTCTTTTCTTTTTCCTTTCCTTTCTTTTCCTTTTCCCTTCCCTTCCCTTTTCCCTTTCCTCTATTGTTACGATGGAGCAGAAATTCATTATCTGCCAAAGCTCCAGTCATCACATCATGACTGAATTCAGATGGGAGAGAGACAACATGTTGACTGTTAGGCAACAGCTGTGCACAAAAGTGGGGTTTGTACCAGGCTTTGGCTGTGGCAAAGCAGGTGGTCCCTACCATGAGAATGGATGTCTGGAAGGTGTTGAGCTCCTGTCCAACCAGGTGAACTGAGATTCCCTTAAGCATTTAAAGAAATAGCCATATTTAATGATCAGAATATCCTTGCAAGCAGCCTGGGAGGCCAAGTGAGAGTCAAAATCCAGGAGACACATTTACAACATCCAATGCATTTCCAGTGAATCTGGTTCATACATCATAATCTGAAGGCAGAGCAAAGCACTCAGCAACTACTGCACTGCTCAAAGTAACAAATGACTTTTCTCAAGGTTTGGACAAGTAAATAGATATTCTTATTACATGTTTATATGAATCATTTGAAATGATTTATTGGTTTGTTTTGTCATTAAAACTACAGGCTCTGAGTATCACTCAACTTCTGTTGTATGTGTTAATTTTTATCACTCACATGCACTTTAATTTGTCTCTATTAATGGCTCCAGCTTCTTGCATTTGAAGAGACCATGGGGAATAATGCAAGGATCTATTTTGGGTCTACAGCTATTTTCTATTTTGGCAAAGAAATAACTGACAGTAAATAAATACCATGCCATCATTTAGATACATGTAGATTATTCTGGATGACCTTACAGAGCCCAGCAAAATAGGAAGCAAAAAAAATCAGCAGCTACCAAGGAATGTGCAAAGATGAGCATAATACCCTTAAACTGCTAGTAAATGGAAGCTTGGCTGTATTGAGCTAATTTGAACTGCTTGATCACTTCTTCCTATGTTACCTTTCAAACCTGAGTCCAAAATTAATTGTTACTGCTGGACTCACTCCAGATCTGGGACCTGCTTCTTGAAATAAAACTATTTGTGATATTTTCCTCACAACAGAGAAATTAGGCCTTTTTTTTTTTTTTTGCATACTTCAGTTACTAACATCTAAAGTATATAAGAATGCATTTGGAAATCTGGGTCTTCATGCACCACAGCACACCTCTCCCATTGTCCTATCCTTCCAGTCTAGAGATGAACAGTGGCCCCATCTCTGTCCTGGTGGGAAAGAGAAGCCATCTGATAACACTTTTGCTGCTCATCTTCTGTGCTGTCTCATCAGACCTTTAAGGCAAGCCACTGCAGTTAAGGCCTCCAGCAGTTCCCAGGAGTAAATACCTAGGGAAAAATCTAAGTGACAAGGGTAGAGTGCAACCTACCTATTATGCTTTTGAATTTGGGAGCTAAATCAGGAGATGGCATTTGATTCTTGTGGTATAAGAAATGCAGACTACTATGCCATATTCACCTTCTCCCACCCTTTATGATTTTTTAGACAGTCCCTTCTTTCCTTCCAAGCAATGGGCCCACTAATAAGTACTCTTTAAAATAAGAGAACAGTTCTCATCTCTCAAGCAAACCCAGCATATGCCATCCCTTCCTTTTCCTTTTCCCCGCTCCCACAACACAACACTGCTGTGCCAACCCAATGGCCTTTTCAGGACCACGCTGTAAAATGTATCAACAGAGCGATTGATGGTAAAAATGCCCTGTGATCCAAACCCCTGTATGGTGAGCCTCCAGCCTAGCAACGGAGAGGTTACATCCTGGTCTACGTGACCTAGAGTAGACATCAGTGTGTGTATACCATTCTGGCTGAAGATTTCACAGCCTGTAAGGCTAGGCCTATCCCTTTTTCTGATTAGATCAGTCATCACATGAAAATAGATGGATAGGTTAAAGTGCTGCTTTAGTCTTTGAAAACCTTTTTGTGAAGCAGGACTTTATTTCTCTTCAGTCCATCCAACTCCCACTCTACTCTTACTTCTATAGAGATCTTGAATCCCTGCTTCACCAGTAACCCTCAAAACATAGGAGACCATGAAGCTCTGAATAAGATCTTGTTCATCACGTACAGATAACTAAACCAAAGTTGATGCTTCATCTATTCTAAGTTTGCCTTATCTGCTGGCAAAGTAAAAACAATTCCACAATAAAAGTCTCACCTCTTTCTAGGCCACTGTAATGACCCATTAGTAGAGAAATAACTGGTTTAAAGATACACTCATGTAAGAAGGAGCACACTAAATGAGGGGGTGGGGATGGGGTGAATTTATGGTGTTGTGCAGTTTCTTCTTCACCCATTTCCCAGCTTGTCCTTATCAACACCGAGATTACATAAGTCTTTTCCCTACTAGGAACTGGGCTTGCTTAGCTGGTAGTGCTCCAGTTAATGTTATCTTTATCTCTAGAATTGCTGGAATTCCTTAGAAATCCTATGTGGGATGATATTAGCTTATTTGGCCAATACTTTTAGAATATTTGTTTGTTTTCACTCAGACAAAAATATTCAGGCCATTATGCTATCTAGTGCATTAGAGCTGAGCTCACTGCCTCTGCTCAAGGAGACATCAGGACTGGTAAGTGCATCCACAGGACAAACCACCTCCTCTTGGGCTCTGCTGGTGACCCGCTCAGCACTGGCTTCACTGCCGTCATGGATGATGCCACGCTGTTCCCTCCCCACAACAGAACAAGCTGTAGAGAGTTCAGCTCCCAGTTACATGGGACTGACCAATGGTAAATACAGAAGCCACTTATGTACTTGCTCTTGTGCTCAGTTCCTGTCCACATCTTCTTTGCCCTATTTCTCTACTTAGAGGTATTTTACTGTATCCTTTGCTATGTCATACCACAGAGAAAATCAGTGTTTAGCAGTGGTCCTAAGAGCTGAAGCTTTTGAATACAAATCAAGAGTTAAACCTGCAGTAGGTACAAATTGATATAACTCCATTGATTCCTTTGGATCTGTGCCACTACTCTGGTTTTCATCAGGATATCTGGCAGGAAGAATTTCAGATGGGCTGTTTTTTAATGCTAAGACATAGCAAAATAGTCCACCAGTAGATCTCTTCCATGAAACAGTCTTCATTTTGAAACACAAATTGTCAGCTTACTTTTAAAAAAGTAATATAACAGCCTTTAAGTTCAGTCAGAGGTTACTTTTTTTGCTACTGAGGTTTTGGGTCATTGGGTTGTTTTTTATTTGTGGGATTTTTTTAGAAAGATCATAATTCATATATATATCCCCACCTTTCAAAAATCACTCTGTTGTTCTCCAGGAATTTGCTTTCAAAATAAAGAACTCATCCACATGTCCTGTTCTGGTGCTGGAGTTGTTGGAGTGGAAATCAGAGCTGTAGCCAGTGCACTTTAAAGCTTTTTTCACTTAACAGACCACTTAGTTTACACAAATTGCATACTTGCCGGTTTCACCTGTCCAAATGGCAAAAACAAGCCTCTACAAAAGAGCCAAAGTAAAATCTGAGCACTCATTCCGAAGATGAACGGCACCAAAATGTAGTTGTTTGTGGATGGAGAGCACTTACACTTGCATTCAGTGCAGAGTTATCAATGTGACAGCTTTCTTTTGTTACTGCTATGTATTGGCTTCTGTTACAAACCACCGCAGAGCTGAGGACAAAGGAAAACCTCCACATTTCCCAAATTATTTCTGGAACACATGAAGGTCAAAAGGGTAGATTTTGCTCCATACCCCACCCACCAGTCTGACACCAGTGGAGAGGCTCTATTATGGGAGAGCAGGCTGGCCTGTGCAGGATTCACTGACAGATTTTAAAGGCAACTTTTTGATAGCCAGGATACACCAGTTCATCTAAAATACTACAAGGAAGGGAAAAAAAAAAAAAAACACCAAAAAAAAACCCCACCAAGTTCTGTGTATACTGGGTAAAATCTCCCAGTTCAGTAGTTACAGACCTGAGTGCTACAGATCTTTTTAATAACAAGCGTGTTTTTATCTACCAGCTACACTGCCTGTATCCCTTTGCTCCCATGAATCTGCATCTCCTCCCCAGTCCCAAAGGACCACCTTCCTCTTTAGCCTCCACCACCTGGTTTCAAATACTCCTCACCTGCTGTAACTGTGGCTATCAAAGCAACTCCACTGCAGGCTTGCAATCAGCACCCCGGGGAGCATCGCTGCTCTGGAACCCCTCCTGGTGCTACACACGCAGTTTCCTCAGTCCTACTGTGTTTTAACACTTTTTTTCTTTCTTCTCACCACCTTTCCCCAGGCTCTCTCCCTTCATGTTTACTGCAAAACACCAAACTTTCTACAATAAAGCAGGAAGAAAACTGAGTCCGTCACTAAATGCAAGTAGTGGCTTCATTCCTTCTGCCACTGGACCCCATATGCGCTTTGCATTTCACGCTCTCGTGTAATGGAGGGTTCAGGTGTTTCTGATGTTGCTGCCATGCACTAAAAGCAGTGATACAAATGCGAGCTAAAAAGGATCCTTCGATCCCTAACTGCAATCGCTGATAAAGCTGGGAATTCTCCAGCACGCGCGAGCAGCTGCTGCCGTGAACAGGCTCCAGGGATGTACTTTGGTGCATTCCTGGCCTGACTTAGTGCCTCATGCTAACTCAGTTTTCAACCACAGTCATTCTTGTGCTGGCTCATTATTATACCACTGTAAAAATAAAATGTTTGGACATTTCTGAAACTTCCTCCTAGCTGCTGCTCTCACTTGCATAGCAGGCTACTACTGTTTTGTGTAACAGGGTGGGTGTTGTTTCTGTCCTATCGCTTTTCTAATTTTCCTGTCAGACTATGTTATCATCTAATGCCCTTCGTACACCTCTAGTTCAATTGACAGGGTGCTTATTTGATCTCTAAATAGTAAAAGTCATACTCAGCTCAGCAGGAGCTGAGTAACAGACGCACAGGCTCTTCTGGACTTGATCTTGTTAACTGACTTGTTAACTGAGATGACATTGAATTTTAATATTAACGATGTTCCTAAGTATTTTTCTTCCGGTTTTATGTCTCTAGAAAAATTCGTACTGTTATATTGTAACAGAAAAATTTATGTTTTCACATGGTTAACAACTTTGTAGGTATTTATGCACCTAAAGGGAATGAACTCAATATGTGTTTTAATTTGGGTAATAAAAGGCTTTTCAGTATTTAATGTAGTGAGTTTTATCTGCTCTTGACACATATTTTTATGGACTGTCACACATTTTTGCTTTGTTTCAATTTCTGAATAAAATGGATGGGAAAAGAAACAACTACAAGCAAAACATTACGGTCCTCACAACTGTAAAATTCTCTGGCTTGTGAAAATGCTCAGCAAATGTGGATTCATCTTTCCAGAACTTGCTTGGCAAGACACTTCCAAAATATAGAATCATAGAATTGTTTAGGTTGGAAAAGACCTTTAAGATCATGAAGTCCAACCATTAACCTGGCACTGCCAAATCCAATCACTAAACCATGTCCCTAAGCGCCACATCTACACGTCTTTGACGTGTACACATCTACACGTCTCCAGGGATGGTGACTCAGCCACTTCCCTGGGCAATCTGTTCCACTGATTGACAGCCTTTCGGTGAAGAAATGTTCCTATGTTCATTCTTGGTAAAGCCACTGATTCTAGTCACTCTAGTGAAGGCCTTCTGACTAAAATATTAAGGAACGTGACATTAATCCTCCAAAGATGCTGCAGTACAGCAGAATTTTGATTTTGCCATCCTTGTCGGTCCAGAACAAAAGATATTTTATGTATCATCCACATTGTTCTGTGCAGTCCATATCTATAAATAAATAAAGCAATGAAGATGCTTACAAAAAACAGTGTTAAAAGAATTAGGAGCAAGCTGGTTTTCGCAGTGACAAAAACCAGACTGTAACGGAATTAACTGTATTTAATAAGAGAAATATTGATGGGGGTTCACGTGAGATATGGTCTGAGCTTTTTGCCTGGACTGCTTTTGTTTTCAAAGAATTGTGTTTTGCCTCCCAGAGCAGGTGAGGAACAGGAATGTGGAGAAGAATGATCAAATTTCATCAGAAAAAGTACTGAGGAATAAAAGCAGCCATTACATTAATCCTCATCTTCAGACAAATTCTACTTCATGTCAGCAGCTGGTAAAGGGAGTGGGCAAAAGGTGACAACAGGGTAATCTGGCCTTTCCATGTTCTTAAGCCTCTTGAAAAATCTACTATCCTTGTCTCCGCAAGAGTTAAGCTTTTAACCCTTCAGCTGATGTACAGGAGTTACACTCTTTTTCAAAGGAGAAAACCATGCTTTCCCCATCTGGAAGCTGCCTTGGCACCCTGTTAGCATCCTGACATCCATTTGTGTCAATGATTGCACTCACCCTCACTTTTGAGTTGCAGGTAACACCTCTGACTTTCTGGACCAGAATCAGTTCTCTTTTATGTTGGTGGGAAGATTTCTGACAGCAGTCTAAAAGTTATGCACCTTATCCAAACAGGTGGCCCAGGCATATGTAACAGGTTTCATCCCACCACAGCCTAAATGACTAAACTGGCTTAACTCTGGAACGGCCTCCCTCTTCGCACTGATTACAGAGCAGGCTGTACAGATCACTAGCTTAAGCCAGAGCTGCAGCTTTTAAACAGCTAATGCTAGATTAAATGAATCCCACCTCCTTGACTTGTGTGGTCTTTGGGCAGTCGACAGTACTAGCTCTGTTTTGTCTTTAGTGTCCTGACCACTGCATACTGGGAGCAGGTGGTACTTGCATTTTTCCTGAAGATGCCATGGCACTACAGACCACTGTGGCAGCAGGAGCATCTGCCTATTGAACTGTGCTTGAAGTGGTCCTCAGGCAATTTACAAGTCCCTGTTCTCTTTTTTAGGCTAATTTTCTAAAAATTTTACATCAGAGTCACTCTAACACCTTCATTAACATTATCTGAGGTGTTGAAGTTACTCCTGACCCCATTTAGTAAAGGAGCATAAAGCAAACAAATTTTTGAAAAAGCTCAGCAGAGCCTGCTTTCATGCAAGTCATATCTATAAAATTTCTGCTAAAAACCGAGCACTCACTGACTTGAAAGTCATCTGATTCTTAAACAATATCCCAGTCCAAACAAGCTGATCTTTAAATTGCACCTTGTAATTCCTTTGGCAAAATCAGACCTGCTGTTGAGGTACGTCTGTTGAGCATGGAGTCAGATTATTTTTTTGTGCACAGGTATTTCAGCAAGTTTGAAGATGAAGTCTGTAAGCTCTGGTGCAATTTAAAGCTGTACACTGAATGTGCTCTTTTCAGCCTCTGCCAAACTCCAGCTCACTGCAGGGTTAACATGTACATAGCATTCAAGTTGTAGGATATCTTGGGAAGGACAGTTCAGCATAGTAGTGCCATAACACACCTTATAGTTACATTTATGATCAGAGGGCTGGAGCACCTCTCCTAAGAAGAAAACCTGAGAGAGCTGAGGATGCTCCGCCTAGGGGAGAGAAGGCTACAGAGAGACCTCATTGCGGCCTTTCAATACTTAAAGGGGTCTTATAAAAAAGGATGGAGAGGGACTCTTTACTTGGGTAGATAATGATAGGAAAAAGGGCAATAGTTTAAAACTAAAAGAGGATAGATTTAGGTTAGACATTAGGAGGAAATTCTTTACTGTGATGGTGGTGAGGCACTGGAACAGGTTGCCCAGAGAAGCTGTGGAGGCCCCACCCCTGGAGGTGTTCAAGGCCAGGTTGGATGGGGCTTTGAGCAACCTGATCTAGCGGGTGGCATCCCTGTCTATGGCAGGGGGGTTGGAACCAGGTGATGATGATGATTCTATGATCTAAACCACATCAATCTTGCCCACAATTAAGCAGAAGTGAACTAAGACTGGAGAGGGAGTGGGCTAGTGAACTAATTGTCTAGACCCTCCCCAGAGACAGGGAGATAGGCACTGTCGCAGGATAACACATGTGGGATGGCATGGCATGGCATGGGATGAATCATCTGGAGGTGCCTATTCACTGTTCCCTATGCAGGGACTGAAGACAACTATTTCGGGATAGATCTTTGACTTTTAGATGGCTAAAATCTGTCAAGACTAAACCCATCCATCCCTGGACAGAAGCTTACATTCCTGTTTTTTCAGCCAGCTTGTTTGTCTTTGCCCTGAAATGAACTCCCATTAATCTCAGAGTAAGTCATGGCTGAGAAGTAGTTTGTGAATCTGCTTTTTATCTTTACCACCTTTTAGCTCTCATTTATTAGCTTTCAGTTCAGTGCAGGTCCCTGGCCATGACCATGTGCTAAGCATGCTATCAGGCATGTAGACACAGCCTTTGGCATCTCACTAAAGAAAGGACAATACAAATCTTACGTTCCTGGATTGGCCTTTCTTCCTCATAAGAATGTCTCAAGTGGTACTAATTTTCTTGGGTTTTTCTTCCAGAGAGACTATTCTGCCTGGTTTTATTCACTCATGCGAAAAGAAAGAGAAATAAATGCCATAGTGATAGGACATGAGGAAGTGTATGTAATTTGGTGAAGACTATCTAAGTGCTAAACTCAAGTACCCCTGGAGTCATAACACTTACTAAGCTTTATATTCAGGGCAATACCTCAAGCTCTGCTTTCTCTGTATTATGTTCATCCTGGCTAATAAGAGAGAATAAGAGAAAATGCTCCCAGGAGATTTTAGTGTAGCCTGCCAGTACCTGAAGGGGGACCTACAATAAAGCTGGAGAGGGACTGTTTACAAGGCTGCGTAGTGATAGGACAAGGAGTAATGACTTTAAACTGGAAGAGGGGAGATTTAGATTAGATGTTAGGATGAAATTCTTCCCTGTGAGGGTGGTGAGGCACTGGAACAGGTTGCCCAGAGAAGTTGTTGAGGCCCCATCCCTGGCAGTGTTCAAGGCCAGATCAGATGGAGCTTTGGGCAACCTGGTCTAGTGGAGGGTGTCCTTGACCATGGCAGGAGAGGGTGAAACTAGATGACCTTTAAGGTCACTTCCAACCCAAACCCTTCTATGATTCTGTGATAAATGTGGCCACTGTGGAGGATCCTGTGGAAGTGGCTCGGTTGTGCTGTGTGGGCTGAGTTTATGAGCAGGTTTTAAGGATCCTGTTCAGGGGTTTCACCACCCTTTGCGTAAGCATCTCACACAACAGCTTTCAGGGTAGGAAAGAAAGGAGAGAAGGAAAGCAGGACCTTTGTGATGTGGTCGCAATACCTATAGACACTGCCAGGCAAGGGTCAGAGTGGGTCTGGGACCTTTGCAGTCCTTCCCTGGTGCCTAAAATGCCTGGTCCTGAGGGCCAGGGGGAGCAGTCTCTACCTCAACTGAGGATTTCATTTGTTGTTAGTAATTTTACTTCATTCTGCTTTGAAGCAGTGAAAGAGTAAGACAAGATGGTAAATAAATTCTGGAGCTGCTTATGCAGTTTTTGCTTCTTTGCCTAAAGACTAAGGGCAAATGAATCTGCTAACACTGGGGGCTTGGGTCATTAGGCTTTTACTTTTTTTTCTCTTATCAGCAGAGTAGATGTCAAAGTGTTAGCAATATTTCTTGTTCAGGTTGAAAAAATATCTTTTTCTGCAGTTAAGCAAGGATTTGGGTTTGGGGTTTTTGTTTTTTTTTTTCATTTTACCTACAAAATTGGTAATGGAATTAAGAAATGGCCCATACGTTGCTTTCCCCCAAGACACCTTGGCTAAGTACAGTTTCAGACAGTGGCAAAAGAGAATAACTTGCTAAAGGGACTATCCCAGCACTGAATTTACTGCAGAACAAACAAATGTGACATAAGCAAACAGGTGAACTCCTGAAAAGGGGCTGGGCAGGGCAAAGACTCAAGTTTTTGGTTTGGGTTTGTTGTTTTTTTTTTTCCCTGAATGGTTTCTCTGGTTCAAAAGTCTAAATTTCTCAGGAAAAGAAAAAAAAAAAACAAAACCAAACCAACCTAGTAGTGCAGAACCAGCCAGTAGCAACAAGGTATGTTAACTAAACAAGCAATTTTAAACCATTCAATCAAACTAGTCAAGGGGAGTGGATGAAAAAGGTATTTTTAAAAGCTATTCCATGCACTCAAAGTGTCTCTTTTCATTCCTCTGGTCTCTAGATTCCAGGACACGTCTTTGCATGTCACCAAAATCTAGATGAAATCTCAAAGACTGAAATTCTCTGGTGGGGGCTTAGGTGGAACTTGAGCGGTCGTAAACCTTCAATGGGCTGCCACACCAGAGGAATTTCATTCAGGGAGTTCCTTTGCCATTTTGCTAAGTATTTTTTATTTACATTTTGTAACTGTATCTTCTTCCTGCACTACCAAAACCTCTTAGCAACTTTTCAGCAATGAATCTTCTGTATAATGTGCTTTTTAAAGCTTCCTGAAATGAACTCTTCACACCGTATATATTAGAGAACTAATATTGTACCAAAACTCTCTTTTGACTGTATGTTTTTGAA
Source organism: Psophia crepitans (assembly GCA_013399095.1). NCBI lineage: Eukaryota > Metazoa > Chordata > Aves > Gruiformes > Psophiidae > Psophia > Psophia crepitans. The sequence goes on along the minus strand of VWZZ01002558.1, from coordinate 794,946 downwards.
GGGGAAGAGGAGTTCATTCTTCCTGTGCCTTTCAGCGGTACGTATCTCAGAATCATCCATCATTCCAACCTGATAGCCTTCCATGAGGATGTAACCAGGTGGATGGATGATGGAAGGGCAGTAGATGTGGTCTATCTTGACCTCAGCAAGGCATTTGACACTGTCTCCCACGGCATCCTTGTGGGCAAGCTGAGGAGGTGTGGCCTGGATGATCAGGTAGTGAGGTGGATTGTGCACTGGCTGGAGGGCAGAAGTCAGAGGGTTGTGGTCAATGGGGACGAATCTAGTTGGAGGCCTGTGACTAGTGGAGTCCCTCAGGGGTCGGTGCTGGGTCTGGTGCTATTCAACATCTTCATCAACGACCTTGATGTGGGAACGGAGTGTACCCTCAGCAAGTTTGCTGATGACACTAAACTGGGAGGAGTGGCTGACACACCAGAGGGTTGTGCTGCCATTCAGTGGGACCTAGATAGACTGGAGAGCTGGGCAGCGAGGAACCTGGTGAGATTCAACAAGGGCAAGTGTAGGGTCTTGCACCTGGGAAAGAAGAATCCCATGTGCCAGTACAGGTTGGGGACTGACCTGCTGGAGAGCAGTGTAGGGGAAAGGGACCTGGGGGTCCTGGTGGACGGGGGGATGACCATGAGCCAGCAATGTGCCCTGGTGGCCAGGAAGGCCAATGGCATCCTGGGGTGCATTAGAAGGGCTGTGGTCAGTAGGTCGAGGGAGGTCCTCCTCCCCCTCTATTCTGCATTGGTGAGGCCGCATCTGGAGTATTGCGTCCAGTTCTGGGCCCCTCAGCTTAAGAAGGACAGGGAACTGCTAGAGAGAGTCCAGCGCAGAGCCACAAAGATGATCAAGGGAGTGGAACATCTCCCTTATGAGGAAAGGCTGAGGGAGCTGGGTCTCTTTAGCTTGGAGGAGGTTGAGGGGTGACCTCATCAATGTTTATAAATATGTTAAGGGTGAGTGTTGGGAAGATGGAGCCAGGCTCTTCTCGGTCTCATTAAGTGATAGGACAAGGGGCAACAGGTGCAAATTGGAGCATAGGAGGTTCTGGGTTAACGTAAGGAAAAACTTTTTCACCGTGAGGGTGACAGAGCACTGGAACAGTGCTCTGCTGCCCAGAGAGGTTGTGGAGTCTCCTTCTCTGGAGACATTCAAAACCCGACTGGACACGTTCCTGAGTGATGTGCTCTAGGTGGCCCTGCCTTGGTGGGGGGGTTGGACTAGATGATCTTTCGAGGTCCCTTTCAACCCTTGTGATTCTGTGATTCTGTGATTCTGTGATGTGCAGATCAGCCAGGTCATCATCAGAATGAAGAAATAAGAGTTTTAAATCGCAGTCCTACCACCTGAGAAATACCCAGGCTTTACAACTTAGCAAGGTCTTTGCATTCCTGTCATGTAACCTTGCACATCCATTGCAGGTTAAGGCTCTGTCTGAAATACAGCATTCTCTGGGATTAACTATATGGATCACAGTGTGGCTGATGTATAAATGAAGTGGCATTTTCTTTCTACCTTTTATGTTAGAGGAACACTCTGATGCTGGAATTTTACCATCTGAAGTGTATTTTGTTGGCAGATCAAACGAGAAATAGTCATGTCCTCTAAGAAGCAAGGTAAATTGTCAGTAGGGAAAGGTACGAGTGTATGCCACGTTGCTCCTTTATGCAGGTAAGCTTGGTTGGGCTGGCTGCATTTCCCCAGTATGATCAGACTGTACTCAGTAGCCCTATAAATATCAAGAAGAAATAAACTGATTTTGTAATGCGATCAAAAGGTAACCATTTCTCTGGCATGTTTATGTTCTATGAATTGTACCTTGTATATGACTTACTTAAAAATTTATATCTTTGGAGGTGTTTTATATGGGAAATATATTAAGATAACATTTATAGGTATTTCAGATGAAATTAATGAAAAAAATTAATGAGTGTACATGAATAGAACAGAATTAAAATAGAGGAGGGGCTTCTGGAAATCACCAAATGAGATTCTTTCTCTGTATTAATTTTTCTGTGTATTCCGGAGTAGGTTTCTTAAGGCTGCCAGAACCAGCAGGTCAGCAGTAGCCATGGTTAAACCCACTCAAGTAGAGGATTACACCATGTTCAAACAGGTTTGGATACGTTCTGTCCAGGTCTGTTCTTGGCATCTGGTGTCCTGAGAGACATTAATACTGGTCCTTTTCAAGGTTTCTTCTTCGTTCCTCAGTCCCAGACTTTTAATGTCCTTGTCACTGTCTGCCTTTTCCAGATGCAAGCCAAAGCATCTCAAATTTGGCAGAAAAGAATATAAACCTGTAGTTGCTTTTACTGCAGTGTTTTCTTCAGCTCTAGCAAAGAGCAGGCAGTATAAAACTATCAGCAGAACAGTTCTAGTTCATAGAATCATAGGATCATAGAATGGTTTGAGTTGGAAGGGACCACAAGGGTCATCTAGTTCCAACCTCTGCTGCCATGGGCAGGGACACCCTACACTAGACCAGGTTGCCCAAAGCTCCATCCAACCTGGCCTTGAACACTTTCAGGGATCCAGAGACTTCCACAGCTTCTCTGGGCAACCTATTCCAGTGCCTCACCGCCCTCACAGGGAAGAATTTCTTCCTAACATCCAATCTAAATCCCCTCTCTTTTAGCTTAAACCCATTGCCCCTTGTCCTATGACTACACTCCCTAAGGAACAGCCCCTCTCCAGCTTTCCTGTAGGTCCCCTTTAGGTATTGGAAGGC
>VWZZ01002558.1:760572-791974 GCA_013399095.1 Psophia crepitans | reverse complement strand
CTTGGCCTTGTTGAAGTTCATGCAATTTGCACTGGCCCACCTCTCCAGCCTGTCAAGGTCCCTCTGGATGGAGTCTGCCTTTTCTTTCTCTTGGTGATATTTAGATGCACTTAAACACCATGGCTACATTATCATATGGTTAATCAAAAGATTTTTCTCCATGGTACAAACAATAAAATCTTTTCTTTCAAAACACAACAGATAATATATATACTAGACATATATGCTGCTTATATATTTAAGTAGTATGTACTTATTCCAGCCATCACACAAGACCCAACATGAAAATGACGCCACTAAAACTCAACACGTGCTAACCATTGCTTCATTACATTAGCTGAGAGACAAATTTTACCAGCACAATGGCTCAGATATGTTATTTAGTGTAATAACTGATGGTAAATATTTATTAAAAAATCTTAAACACAGGAAATATCTGTAATATTTCTTCCTCACCCTTTTTCTTGCCTTTATCTCTGCTCTCCCACTGTCCAAAACACCTCCATTCACTCATGTATTTCAGGATCCTGTTCTAACCTGCTTCCTTTGCACTTTATGAACGAGGTTGAATTTAACCCACATCATATCACACGCCTTGACACTTGGGTGCTACAAGAGAAGATGGAAAGTAGGCAATGCATATTCATAGCTCCTGAAACAAAAGAAAGCAGTAAAAGATATTAGAATTGTAAAACATGACAAGAAAAACACAATCCTCAGGGGAAAGGAACTATTATTTTTACCTTTGTGTGGAAGAAGGTGATGCTGCAATCACCTAACACATTGGTAAGATTAAAGGCTACTGATATTATTCTTTGGCAGCTTTCTGAAGGTGAAAAAGACACGACACTCATACAAGGAATACAGAAAGGTGGCAGTAAAAACATCTGCACAGTTGCCACCCTAGCTTTGAAGCCTACTGGCAAAATACAGAAGTTTTTACACTAGGTATCTCTTGAGATATATTCTGCTCAATTATACCTTCGTAAATCCTGCCACTGACATAGCTGCTAACCATTTGCACTCCGTAGGCCAAACTGGAACCCACAAATGTGCACTCACAGCTCTACCTAAATAACAACCAGTAAACTCCCCCCAAAATGACAAAGAAGCCAAAAGTCATTGTTCAAACTTTTGGGGGATAAACAGCCACTAGAAATATTCTTAAGGTTTTGTTCTGATTACTATGTCAGGCCACACAGAAATAAATAAATTATAAAGACATATGAAGTGAAAGTGATCATATTGCAAAAGGAGAATAAACTAAAACATGTCTGTAAAATACTGGTTTTATTATGGTACTATTTAATACCCAAAAATAAAGCCTTGTTTATTCAGTTTTGATAACATTGACTCACCTACCACGCAGCAAACCGAAGATTTCTCTATTGTGTTTGTTTTGCAGAAGTAACTTGCAAAACAAGAAGTCCTTTCAGCAGCAATAACATTTTATAATCGCAGAAGGGCTGTCATTTCTCAAACTGGGGACATAACACAGAACTTATGATTACCATGTTCATACTCATAAATGTAAGTACCCTGGAGTGGAAGACTTGAAAGGTTTTACATATAAGCTGTCTCATATGGCGTCATATGTGTTCCCTCATTTGATATAAATAGCTTCTGCTTTCCCCTGGGTTGTTCTTTCCTCTGCTTGGCTTCACCCCTTCTGAGTTCAGAGATGCATTGTGCTGATCTCTGCGTGCTGAGGGAGGGCAGCCGTGGCCATTTTGAGATGCACAAGCTGGCTTTGTGCATGCATCGTGCTGTAAAGGAGAGGACAGTCTGTCCCTCAGATTTTACTCAAAATTCCCACTGACTTCAGTGAAGCTTTTTGTTTAACAGAAGACACTTCAGAAAAACACAAGTGGACTAGACCTGTTGCTTCTGTTGAGGTTACATGTCCTTAAAACAGGTATGGTCCTGCAGTGCCTGGTGATATGCTTTAACTGTATAGCTCCAAACATTTATGAGTATTAATAATTTTTTTTTAATTTCTCCTGATTTCCTGTGAGAAAAAGTGCAGAAGCAAATGAACTCAGCTAATAGGAAGATCATCAGACTCCTTTAATCACTCCTAGGCCAAGCCTTTCTCAAACCAAGGAAAACAATGGCCGGCCAGCCATAAATAAATTGGAGTTGCGTGACTGTAACAGTATAGCATTTGTCCCATGATGTGGGAAGACATGTGGGAAAGGCCAAGTACACTGAAAGCAGAGGAAAGGTTTGAAGATGCAGTTAACCCTGAGACCAGGAGAGGCGGATTCAGTTCCTGGCTTTGCCACAGGCTTTTTCTGCGACATCAGATAAATCAGCCAATTTCCCCGTCCTCTGCTTCCTAGGAATAACATCAGCATAATGCATGAGGAGGTTCACAAGGAGAAGGGGTGAGCACAACACGGGCATTAGCATCTTGTCACACTGCAGCTCACACACCTGGCAAGTAACATTGCACTTGACTCAAGCCCTGCTCTTTTCCTTCTCTCTTTTACTTGCCTTGTCCGTCCAGCAGCAGGTCCATCTGGGCAGGGATCAGCCCTTCCTACCAGCAATGCTGAGGCAAGGTCTTGTGGGCACTGTTGTACTGTGACCAGTGAGGCAGGCCTGCACAGGACCCCATCTGAGGGCTACACGTCTGGCCCGCACCTGCAGGCACACACAAAGGTCATGGTTGAATTTAGTGATGTACCAAGTCGTTGTGCAAATGCATATACGCTCAGGGTGGGTATAGCCGTGTCCTCTGCACAGGGCAGAGCAGTGAAATAGGTTATTCAGAGGCAGGTTTGGTTCATGTCACCAATGGAGCAGCATTACATCAGTGCCACTAGTTGTTAGCATCAGGCAGGCAGCTCCCTTCCCCCGGTTCAGTGTTCCGCCTCAGAAATTAGGCGTGGGGGTGAAACGGGCAGTTGAATCATAAGGTGACAGCAGCTACCCCAAGCTTACAGGTTCAGAGAAGCTAAAACACCTTCCTTAGGCAAACTGCAGCCCTGACTGCTCAGAGGGGGAGAGTGCGTGCACACCCTCAGCACAGGGGATGGGGCTTGCCTTGCAGCCTACGCAGCACCTGCAAATACGTGGGAGTGAAGTTCAATTGCTGAACGCCACAGCCATCCCACTTATTCAGTTGGAAAACCAGCCTTCAGACTAATCCTCCTTAGAGACCAGTTACGAGGAAAGTTTCAGCTTGTAATGTTGTCATTTTGGTTATGCACATGAAGACAGAAAAAGGAACAGCTTTATTTGAAGTGTTCAGCACCTGCAGCTCCTATTGACTTCAGTGGGATTTCTGACTGCTTGGCACTTCTGAAAATGAGACTAATCATTTCACAGCAGAAAAAGGATTCTTTTTTCTTCCACGTAACCCAGAACTTGTGGATAAATTATACACAAACCAGAGGGTTAAAAAAACCCCCAAAACTTTAGGGCTGAAACCACACAGAGAATTTTCAGGCAACAAGTGCAGCTGTCAGCATAGATACAAGTGTCTGTAGAAGTCTCCACTTATGCTTCACTACGGTGTTCCACAGCAATACAAAAACAGACATGATGCGAATATGCGTGTATTACTATAAGAAGTTATTGTGGCTGTAATAAGTGATTACAACAGTTAGCAGAGCATTAAAGACTCATTTTAACTTCACTTCCTCACTAGTCTCCCCGGGATTTTTTGTTTTGCTACTTTTTCAAGTAAGTACAAACTGTTTTTTGCCTTTTACAGGCTCTAATGTTCATCTCCATTTTTATATCCCTCAAAAACAGCAACTTCTGATTTTAATGGCTCTGAGCAGGCATTCATAATTGAATTCCACTACAATTTTTGAATAAAACCACAGATAGGCTGTTTGTTTTTTCAAGCTAAAATTAGTCCTAGCCATCAATACAAATGGTCTGCATACCTGCAGGTTTATGTGGTGGGCTGCCCACAGCACCCGCATGGTGCCAGGTACAAACTTAAACTAGCAATTTGGAAGGATTTCAACACCAACCTTCCCGATTTCCCTGTCTAGGGGCTTTCTGAGTAATTAAAGAATGCTCGGCTCTTGCTGGAGGCCAAGCATTAGCTAGTATCAACATAGAGCTTTGGGAAAGGGTGGCTACCTGTATTCCATGAGTTGTAAGAGGTGACAGAGCTCATGCTGGGCAAGAAGAAGATGTTACCATGCACTTTGCCATTAATAAGGCTTTGCAGCTGCTTCAGGGGATGATCTCAAGCAACCTGGTAAAACAGTATAGGAGGCTATTGCACGATTCTCTGGTCATGGAATGGACTGAGAGCAGTCCTGAGGAGAAGGACTCAGGGGTGCTGGTTGATGAAAAACTCAACACGAGCCAGCAATGTGCACTTGCAGCCCAGAAAGCCAACTGTGTCCTGGGCTGCATCAAAAACAGTGTGGCCAGCAGGTTGAGGGAGGTGATTCTGCCCCTCTACTCTGCTCTTGTGAGATGTCACCTGGAGTACTGCGTCCAGCTCTGGGGTCCCCAGTACAGGAAAGACATGGAGCTGCTGGAGCAAGGCCGGGGGAGGGCCATAAAGTTGATCAGAGGGCTGGAGCACCTCTCCCATGAGGACAGACTGAGGCAGTTGGGCTTGTTCAGCCTGGAGAAGCTCTGGGGAGACCTAATCGCAGTCTTCCAGTACCTGAAGGGGCCTACAGGAAAACTGGAGAGGGGCTGTTTATAAGGGCATGTAGTGATAGGACAAAGGGTAAAGGTCTTAAGCTGAAGGAGGGGAGATTTAGATGAGATGTTAGGAAAAAATTCTTCCCTGAGGAAAAAAAGGTGATGAGGCACTGGCACAGGTTGCCCAGAGAAGCTGTGGATGCCCCTGGATCCCTGGAAATGTTCAAGGCCAGGCTGGATGAGGCTTTGGGCAACCTGGTCTAGTGTAGGGTGTCCCTGCCCATGGCAGGGGGGTGGAACTAGATGGTCTTTAAGGTCTCTTCCAACCTAAACCTATGATTCTATGTGTGCAAGTTTTATTGAAAATGCTACCTTCAAAAAGCAGTTTTCAATACTGCTTTTTCAAAATGGAAGGACATCATAAACCCAGGATTTTCGTGTCTGGTACTGCTCCATATCTTCATGACAGATGTGAGTGACTCAGTATCACGTATGTTTGAGTTTGCAGATGATATCAAACTGACAAGTGCTACACGCCTGTTAAATGATAAGTGTTCAAAAGTACCTTGAAAAATAGGGGAAAAATGATCTTAAAAGAATAGGATGCAGTTCCAGAACATACAAAGTTATAAAGTTAGGGAGCAATAGCAAATCCCTCAGGTATGGGAGTCTGATGGGCAATGGCAGTTTAGTCAAATATTCCTCAGAAGAATATCTGCAGCCTACAGTAGATCACAAAGTAAGCAATAGTGAACAGTATCATGCTGATGTAAAAAAATAAATAAATACACTGAAACACATTGTCAAATTACCTTAATTAATTTTTCTGCAGTCCTCAGAAAAGACTAAATGTGAATGTTCTGTATAGTTCTCAAACATAAAGTTCAAGGAAAACACGGAGCAGTGGAAAGACCTTAAATGAAAGCAGCGAGAATCCCCAGAGGCATGCAGGCTTAAGGAACAGTTGGAAGAAATTGGGTTGTTTAAGGAGAAGTCTGGAGGAACCTCTAATAACCATTTTAAAAGAAAAAAGGTAATCGCAAAGAAGCAAATAGATTAATTTCCTTGTCCAAAGTAGACAAATAAGAAAGAAAAGCCAATGAATATTACGTAAAAGCCTGGGGTGACCTTTCTAGTGAGAGAGTTGCTTAGGTGAGGAACAGACTATCCTGGACAAGAGTGTGGGATCTCCACCACTGAAAGGGCTGGGAGCAGATTGGACAGACATTTTCTAGGAATAAGGTGGATCCTGCCCTTGGGCAAGAGACAGAGCTCTCCATTGGGTTCTCCATCATTTCTGTCGATGCCCAAGGCATTCCAGACAATGCATAGGGAAGAGTTAGAAACTTAGCTTCCAATGACTTTTGGTTGTTGTTACTCTCTAAAACCTGACGGCAAACCCTATAACTGCACTCTATTGCAAGTCTACAAACTGTGTGGTATTCCACACCCTCTAGCGTGGACTTCTTCATTCACTGTGACATCTCAGTTGCAGTGATGGTCCAAATGTCCCTGAAAAATATATTTGTGTTTGACTTTGAAGATCCTTAATAAAATAAGCCCCTATCTTTGGATGCATTAGGCTAATATCCTGAGCTATTATTTTCCTTCACCATTAAATACATTTATCAATATGACTTTATTATATGTAGTTTTTATCATGATAGTTGAAAGAACAGTTCCTTGGATGGATGTATGCATGGTTACCCTTACAGACTGTTCATAACTTCTTACAAAAAATTTAGGTGGGAAAAAGTTCTTCCAGGAACTCAAATGCCTTCAGACTGAACAAAATAATAATAGCATCACAGGAATCAGAGCAAAAACTGGAAAATTAACCATATAGGCAAGACATAGCTTAGATCCCCTTTGCCACTAAGCATAGACTGGCATGAAAATCCTCCTGCATCAAGGAAACCAGGGCCAGCATGCAACTAGGTACAGAAAGGAGAGTAAAGAGAGGCAACATTGCCAGTGGGAAGGCAAGTGCACATGAAAATTTAAATTAGACAGTACCATTCATTGTAGACATGTTTTCTTTTAAAAAATGCCACCACCTTATTTGGAAAGAGCCTGAATGTGAGCAGTTGCACTCATGACCCTGGAGCTGGGAACCTGAAAAGCAGAGGAAAGGAAGAGAGCTGGGGAGGTCGGACAAAGTCCTCCACAGGGATGTGGGCGAGAGAGAATCACAGCTGTGGCTGGGGGAAGGCACACACACCTCTAAAGGGGCGATGGACATGTCCGGCCTCCATCACTGTCACTGGGCAATCTGATTGGCGCTCGACAGTTAAGAGTGCAAATTAAAATTAATACATCAACGTCATTACCTCTTGCTAGCTAATACACTGCTCAGAAGATTGTGGTAAGATATTTGCATAAGCATTTATAAAGACTAGTATCTAAATTATTACAAATAATGTCCTAATAGTCCATTAACACAAGCCATTAATAACTACCTGGAAATCAGAATCAGTTTGTAAATGATTCATAGGCAGAAATAAGGCCTATATTTGAAGCTGCTGACATTTACAGCAGATAATGTGAGTTCTGTTCTCAGCCAGTTTCCACAGACTCTGGATTCCCACTGATTCGTAGCTCAGTGTCTTTTGTTTTCTATTTTTTGTAAGAACCACAAGAAAAGCGTGTTTACATGAGATAAGGCACCAAGTGGCTAAAATCTAAATGGTTCTCTGTCCTGTAGTGAACATTAAGTGGTGGCTAATTTTCAAAGGCTGTAAACAAAATATTCCATATTGCATTCACTGCTCTGCAAAAACCAAATTTATGCAAAAAAGAAGTTCCTGCTGCTGTTAGATCAGGTTTTTACAGAGCCCTCCAGTTGCTCTCCCCTCCCCTTTCAGAAGCAAAGCATGTAATTCCTGAACGTCAGCTAAGACACCAAGAGACATTACCCCTCGGTACACTCCCAAAGTGCTACATGGGGCAAGTATTTACACCCGAATATATAAACCTGGCAAACATGGGAGCAGATTGTGACCTCTGACTCAGGCAGGCCTCATATTGGAATAATTTAATTTGATGGGATAGTACAGAAACTTAATGAGCTTCTGCTGGAAACATAGGAATCCTCATTTAATCTTGGGTTGAGTAGGTGGCCTGTCGTGCCATGTATCTGACCCAGTGGCCACAGTCTGAAGAGAGGCCGTAGCAAATACATCAGAGGCAGGTACAGTTAGTCTTATTATAAGCAGACACGAAGCAAAACACCACAGAACTTTTCTTCCAAGTCCTAATCATATTTGTATAAATTTAAAGACTTTAAAACACCTGAAATCCAGAGACTATAGTAATAGTATGAACATTTTTAAGCATTTAACATTATGCAAAGATGCCAACATTCTTCTTTTTACAAGTATATAGAGAAGATTACTACTTATCAGAGTCTACAAGATTTTTCCACAAGTGGACCTTTGGCTCAGCAAATTAATTCCAAAGTCCAAAGATAGTAGCAAACAATGAAATAAACCGGTGCAATGTCACTGTGAGATTGGTGCTGGCATTAGGATCATCGCCGATAAATCCAGTTTTAACATTCTGAAAACCTCTTAAAGAAAGCAGATTGACTTGATGTTTTTGCAAATATTTGCATAAAACTGAACATTACCACTGAGAAAATTGTTTTGTTGATTCATTCCAACTTTTAAAATCCTTTAGGTGTTAAAACATAAATATTTACCTAGCCCGAGGTGCTTTTCCTAAGTCTCTCTTCAGACAAAAAAATAAAGAAATACAGCTATTGTTTGTTACACTAGAATAGGAAGCACACTGGACCATTCAGCAAACTGCTCTCAGTTACCCCAGTACAGCCCAGTGGGTTTAGCATAAAAAATTTAGGCAGGAACTGGCAGGAGATATTCCCTTGCATTTGTGTGACATTCTTTAACTGGTTTTCATACATTCCAGTTTCATGTAAATATATCCATGTTGAGTTAATGCTGTGGTACAGGTACCTGTTTGAGACTCTGCAAAGATTAAAGGGATACTGTTAACCCCACTCTTGTCTTTACCTGGAATACTTCCTGATTTTTTTTAAGCTTTCAGGTATTTTTTCAATAATTTAAGAGCAAATATGATTAAAATGGTTCTTTTTCTAGTAGTTCCTTGTCTTATGAATGCTAGAAGACACATATATATCATAGGAACTGAGTTGCCTTGACATTGTGATACTAAGTCTCCTAAAATAAAGGAGAAAGGAATAAAATAACCCCTTGAACCTCATTTCAATTCAAAAGAGAAAAAAAAAAAATCCCAGGCTTGTTAACATAAATAGTATGTGCAAACATGCATAAGACAACAGCCCCTTGGTAACATTTTTCCCACAGGAGGGAATTCCAGCAAAATTGTAGGCTATGTGCAGACACTTTATTTTCTAAACAGAAATTGCATTATGCCAAAAGACATATACATTTCAACTACTATTAGAGTGTAATTAAATTATGTTAGTTATCTTTGTTTGTAATACAAGGAACAAGATTTCTGTTGAAAGCACAAGGCGCTCCTAAGTTAATATCCTTTCATCTCACTAAGTGTCACACTGTAGGTGGTCTGCAGTGCTTGCTTTACACAGAACTTTTCACAGGATTCGCTTGATTCAATGCTACTTTTTAGCTTTTGGGTCAAGTGAAAAAAATAGCAGGAAAGCCAGAAGAGGACAAATTCGCCTTTCACTTACACCGTGTAAATCCTGTTGAATGGGGAAAGCAGGACAAAGGCTGAATGCTGCGCCTTTGACATAAGGAGAAATACAAATATTTCATGAACAGGGCAACAAATGTCTTTGAAACTTGCAACAAAGTAACAATTTCAGTAAAACTGCAGAGCCTATTATTTCCTGTTCATTGAAAACGTATGTTGATGCTGTTGCACATCAGAAACAATCAGAAGTCATTTTATTTCTTATTTCAAAGACTAAAACAGTAGCTTACTTTTTAGTATATAACCAATTGTTACAAAACATCTGGTGAGCTGTACCATTCATAGTTTATGGACAAATTCTTTCTTTAAAGGCAAATTGGAAAATGTTACGCTTTCTTTTCCCTATAAATGTAGTATTTCCTCAGCCCCTGTAGAACTTCTTTGCCTTGCTTACTCACTATTTCCATGCCGCTGGTGGACGTGGATATTGTGTATATGTCTCTAAAAAGAAAAAACAGATTTTCTAGGACAAACTCTTCTTCTCCCCCTCTTCACTTCCCACCTCCCTCTTTTCCTTGCACCTCTCCGTGTCGCATTTTCTCCCTCGGTTCATCGCCCAGCATGCCACACAGCAGCCTCGCCAGCTTGCGCTGCACTGATACTAGCACAAAAGCTTCCATGCACAAAGAAGAAAACTAATGCCATACCAAATACTTCCAGTGCAAAATGTGAAATCACTTTTCTTTAAGAAGGGATCAGTAAGTTTTATATACTCTGAGGTCATAAATGCTAAGATGTGTTACCCAGGTCTCCCTTGCTGTATTAAATCTTAGAAAGCTTTCTGCAGTATTGCATTTGCCTCACAAATCTCATACTAGAGCCAAGGATTCTCATATCAGATGACCCTACTGCAATTTCAAAACTCACCTGCCGACTCACTGACATACAGAATTCGAGTTTCCTGTAGGTTTACGTAACGCACTGAGGCCAGATATGCTGAAGTAGCAGCCTCCAAACACGCAGAGCAACCTTTTTTTTTTTTTTTTGCTAATGATGCCGCTAAACTAGATTATCAAGGAACAATTCTAGACACCCAGCCAAGTCTTTATAATTTCGAAGGCCAGAAGGACTAGGAGGTACAAAATGTCAGGTCTCTCCAGTGAGAGGAGCTGCCACCGCAGTTTGTTGCAGCGGTGTGGGGACAACTCATCGGAAAGCAGGACGCAGGGAGTAACGGAGAGAGAACACACACTGTAGAGCATCAGACTGACAGATAACCCAGAAAAGAGTACAGGAAAGCAGATCCACGAACTGCAAGTATGGGCTCGGTAATCCTTCAGCAGGAGAAAGAAAAAAAATCTGAAGAGAGAAACATGTTAAAAAATTATTCCTAAACAGGAAAGTGCAAACGGCACCAGATCCGTGTTTAGTTGTAACATGAGCAACAACCAGAGGATGTGGTTTTAGTAAAGACAGACGTTACGTAGAAGGATGAGGCAATGGTTATCTAAATACAGCAAAAGAACTTAAGTTTCCCGAAGGTCCAACATACACCAAGTTGTGCCGTAACCCAAACCATTAGCAATCAGCTCAGATATGAAAGAGCTCTATTATTGACAATTTGCTTATTACCATCTGAAATAGGCACACATCAAGTAATATTAATTACAGATAAGGAAAAGTAGCAATGTAATCTATAATCTACAGACATATCACAGTTCATAACAATATATGTAAATTTGTGATTTGCAAGAATATGTGTCTGATATATTTGAATGTGAAAACAAGGAACATGAAAAATAACAGGAAATCATGTTATAGGTAACTTAATATAAGAGGAAGACCTTGGAAGAGGTGGTTCAGCAGAGAAGGGAAGCATTCACTAGATGATGCTAAGGCTAAGTATTTTATGCCTTTTTGCTTTCTGTTGTCACTAAAATGGCAGCTGACACAACTACAAACAGACAAAGGTTAAAAAAAGGACTAAAATGAGGAATGAAAAGTATTTAGGTAACTTGTAAACCAATGGATCTGCTGAAAGTCACCAAGAGATATCTGGAAAACTGATTTATACAACTTCTGAGACATTATCAGTTATATTTGGAAAGATGTAGAGGACCAGTGACATTCCAAGTGACTGGAAAAGGGCAAACAGTGCTTATTTTTCAAACAGATGCAAAAGGGCAGCTTGGAAATAATAGGCCAGTTCAGTTTTTAAGTCCCCTTACAGTAATAGAGCAAATAATTTCCTAAAAATACATCAAAGAAAGAAAAAAAAATTTAAAAAAAAAGAGAGAAAGTGGTAGCAGCAGACATGTATTTGTAAACTTCCAACCCTGCAAAACTAATCTAATTTCCTGCAACAACAGGCAATTCTGTTTTGCAAATGAGGGAGGAAGCATGAGGAAAGAAGACAAATAGTGAACGTCACATAGCTTAACTTTAGTTAACATATAGCTTGACAATAGTAAAGCTTTTGACACTGCCTAATGTGACATTCTCATAAGTAAGATCAGAAATGGTCTACTGCAAGTGCTATAAGATGAGTTCAAAACCAGACACAGAAAAAGACACAGAGCAATTTTCAGTCATTCACTGTCAAAAAAAATAGGTGTATTGCATATGGTCTGGTACCATCAAACATCTCCCTGAATGGCTTGGAGTAAATATACATTGCCATATACATAAGTAGACAAAAGAGACATGCAGATACATTGATGTATTAATACCTATAATGTGTATCTGAATTAACTGCAGGTAATGACAGTTGCAAAGAGCTGGAAGCTCAATTAGGGATGGGACTAAAGTTGAGAATGATTTTTTCAGAAATTTGCCAGATTGCAAAAGATCAGGATGTGATTAAATAAGGACAATTACAAAGTTTTATGAGTAGTTAGAAATAACCAATTGCACAAGTACAAATAGAGAATGAAAGGAAAGCACGGTTACAGGGAAGCAAAAGTGGACCTTGAGTCACCACACTGAATTTCTGCCAAAATTCAAAACTTACTCTGGACATACTGACAGGAAGGATCACTTCAAGGCATCTGAAGTCGTTCTCCCACCCAGCTTGGCACTGGAAACGCATCAGGCAGAGTCTGTTCAGCTTGGGGCACCACTTTTCAAGGAAAACATGAGCTTTTGAGTAGATTATGATTGGAGATCTGTCCACAAAAGTGGAAGAATTGGTACTATTTTATCTGACGGAGGACATGACGCTGCATCAAAACCAGTGTGGCCAGCAGGTCAAGGGAGGTGATTCTCCCCTTTTACTCTGCTCTTTTGTGACCCACCTCAAGTACTGCGTCCACTCCCGGCGTTCCTAGTACAGGAAAGACATGGAGCTGTTGGAGCTAGTCCAGAGAAGATCCACAAAATTGATCAGAGGGCTGGAGCACCTCTCCTATGAGGACAGGCTGAGAGAGTTGGGGTGGTTCAGCCTGGAGAAGAGAAGGCTCCGGGGAGATCTAATTGTGATCTACCAGTACCTAAAGGGCACCTACAGGAAAGCTGGAGAGGGACTGTTTACAAGGGCAGGGAGGAATGGGATTTACAAGGGGGAATGGGATTAAACTAAAAGAGGAGAGATTTAAATTAGTTATTGGGAAGAAATTCTTCCCTATGAGGGTGGTGAGGCACTGGAACAGGTTGCTCAGAGAAGCTGTGGAGGCCCCATCCCTGGCAGTGTTCAAGGCCAGTTTGGATGGGGCTTTGGGCAACGTAGTCTAGTGGAGGGTGTCCCTGCCCATGGCAGGGGGATTGGAACTAGGTGATCTTTGAGGTCCCTTCCAACCCAAACCAGTCTGTGATTTTATGAGACATCATAAATTTCTACAGAGGCAATTCTGAAAAAAAATCTAATGTTGTGGACTGTTAACAACTACAATAGATTACTTTGAAAGGTTGTGCTATCCTGTCACCAGAGTTACTCAACTTGTTGAACAGATGTCTGCAAGAAAAATTTAAGTAAACTGGTCCTAACATGGAGCAAGGGAATGGACTGACTTGTTGACATCCATTCCAACCCCACTGCCTGTGATTTTGTACCAGCGTTTGACAGTAACCACTTATGTGGAAATGGCATCTTATGCCTTACTTGTGAGTGTTTGATCTTGCCTGAATGTTTATTGGACCATCCATTGTTTTGTTAAAACCTTGGCAACTTTTTCTCTGGTATGTCCCTATACCATGTTGCCAACCTTATGTACTCCTCTGTTCATGGAAGAGTAACATGTTTACTGACTTTTTCAACCTTTTACAAAAGAAGTCTGAAAACCAAACCGTGTAATCCAAAGCATCCTGTGCAGTGCAAATTAACATATATATGGTCCTCAGCCTTCACTAAGGAAGGTAGACAGTTCTCTGACGTACCATGAGAGTGGCTGACGGCTCCATGGTCAGTGCTTACCACTATCCCGTTTCCTTCTCACCTTCTCCTTGCCTGCGTTTGCCCACCAGCTCCATTCCTGGCCAACATGAAATGAGTTCTCTGGGGTGAAGGTGCCTTTTATACTCTTTGTTCACACAGTTGCTAGCAGGATGACTCCTGAGATAAATTCCCAGGCACTGTAATTGATTCATTATTGTTGATTATAGTATTAATATTATCTCTTTACTATTACTCATATGTAGTAATTACATACATTGGTATTTTCAGTTTGTACAAAGCATGCATTGAGAGAGAGATTATATTTAATCTTTTCTGAATAACCTATTTGCAAGATTATTTCAGATTTTCAGATATGAAATACTGTTTTCCTTCTACTTCAAGTACATTGATTTGGGGGAGGCAGGCATAAGGGAGAGGACAAGGCTTAGGTCGTTAGTTGTCCTTCTTAAGTCTGCAGTGAACTCTTCTGGGGAAATATTACTCTACTAGTTATTCTTATAGCAGACATATTAATTCTTATCTTGCATCCACCTGCTTATCTACCACATTACAGAGGGGTCCTGCCCACATTTAATCTACTGGTTAAATGCCAGTTTAATTCTTCTATGCTGTAGGCCACAAGGAATCTGTTCAAAGGACAGCCCCTCATATACACACCACAGTATAAACATTTTAATGAAAGAGAATTTTTTGTAGGAGGGAAAAAAGTTCCTTTGCTTTGAAAATAATGAATAAGCTCTCATTGAAATGAACCCTTTATGTATATCTTTATGTTTCTGATCTGGCAGCTTTGAAGAGCTGATATCATCAGTTTTAGAACCTGGAGTCTGGCCACTATTCTCTGAAACTTGCTTTACAATGGAAAAGACCATTTGAAAGCAAGTAAAACAATACAGAGCAAAAAATTCAGGTACTTTTGAAAGCCTGCAAACTTTTTATTGCTTTGCAACCTTTTTCCCTAATATATGAACAATTCTGTGCCTCTCACCCACACCACTGGCCTGCTACTCTGCTGCTGCGTTTAGGATACTAGAGGTACTGACAGCAGAGTTTAACTGCAGTTTTACTTTTCCATTGGAAACTGTGTAATTCCCACTGTGTGATGCTGCACAGATATTCTTGCCAGAACTTACCCTGCAACAACCCAAGCAAGTATATACTTCTTCAGTTCCTCTCACTTGTAAGCACAAAAGCACACTGGTGTGAGTCTGACTGCACTGAAACCAAAAGTTGGTCCCTGGCTGGGCTGAGGACAGCCAGCCTGACACCACCACCCCACACACCCACAATCCCCTGCAAACCCCCAGTGCTCTTCCTCCTGTGGGAGCTCATCTTCCTATTGTCTCAGGACTCCTAGGCACCCATCACTCCAAAACTGCCCCAGATGAAACTGATGTCTCTAAATGTAAGAGTAGGTTTAAACCATGCAATGGTTTAATGCACCACAAAACGCACCACAAACTAAGCTGCCACAAAGTTTTAAACTATTCAAGTATTAACAGGCTTTTTTCTTATAATGAAAATTTCAAAATAAATTTCCTTCTCCTTTTATAATTATTTCACAGGAGAAATTATTCTTTCCAAAACAGCAGAATCTGTATCAAAATGTGCTCTGGATGCTCTTGCATCAGAAACTCATTTTGAGGGTCCCAAGTCCCAAAAGGCACAGCTCCTTTTCTGTGCGTACTGGTCAGATACATGTCAGAAGACAGATAGAAGCTCTCAAAAGCAGACTTTAAATCTTTTGTGGAGCCAACAGGAGACAAAAATTGGATCAGATGTCTGAAAATAAAATCACAAGAGTCTGAAGAAAGATTTCTGGGGTAATCCAAGGAAACACCACTGACTCTGGCAACACACATTCTCCAGTGAATCTCAAAGGCCCTGGGACATGAACCATTCACGTCTGCTGACAAACTGCTTAGTCATAGCAAAATTTAAGAGTACTGAAGGGCTCCTCTACTTTCCACAATTAGCCTTATCCTACTTGAGCTTGTGCAAGTGGAGGGTCAGGCAGTGTGGAGCGTAGCTCTTCTGAGCTCACATGCTGATTATCCCGCTCTCAGCACTTCCCTGCCTCCTGCTTACACCAAGAGGGAGTGAACAGCAGGCAGAGAAGGTGGCTCCATAAATTCAGTAGATCAGAGTCCCCATGAATATTCTATGAATTTACAATTACAAGCAGCATCTAGCCTTGGGAACACAGGAATTAGTCTCTGGGGACTGCAGTTCCCAAATTTCAGAAGTTTTTTGTGTTCACATAAATGCTTAGCATAATGGAAACTGGATTATTCCACTTGCAATCAACTTTAATAACAACCCTCTAGTCTTGAGAGCAGATGAAGAGATCACACACAACAGGTTTCAATATGCAGCACTGTTCTCTTGTTTGGGAGGTTGTGTCATTTAACCAAGCTCAGCTCTGAGGCATCAGGACTCTGCTCTTGCCCGCTAGGATGGTATGAACCCAGAGATGACCTAAGAATCCCCATATTCCTTCTGCTCCACATCCCACAGCAGTTCTGAAATGTGCAAAACCATCGTATACGCTGTAAGAAAGTCGAACAGGCCAGACATGGCTGGATTCATCTTCTATCATGGTTCTGATCTCTCCATCTCAACCAGTCCCACCTGCCACAGTCATGGGAGAAGCACAGGCACTGCCAGAAAGCTATTCCTCTCATACATAAGACATCTAATACTGGCCAGATACATTTCTTTCTTGCCCAGAAAGAGAATCAAGGCTCAGATGTAGACATCAACATTTGTCCACATGAACCCCACACACTGACTCCCTGAAAGCCCCCTATTTCCCTCCTCCCCTTTGCTCCCCCTTTACTCAACAGCTCCTGCAGCCTACAGAAGCATCAGGCCCATGAGCAAATACTGCAGCACGAAAAACACAAATGAACATGTAACCCCCCACAGCTTGCAACCATTTGGTGACATTTTCTTCCACCTCCCATGGATAACTCATAGCAGGACCACTTTGTGCTCTGTTCAGCTCCTGCGCACACTGCGTGTTGCTCTGTGCAGGAGGATTATGACCTTTGTTGGTAGCTTGTTCGCTACATGCATCTTTACATAGGGTGGCTGACAGGGTCTAAGCAAGGAATAAAACGACCTGCAGTGCATCAAAGTCTGCTGGATAGCCTCCAGTGTTATGCCTCAGCCAAAGTTCAGTGTTACTAGTTCATTTGTCTGAAGATCCATTCTACGTGATCATGGTAGACCAAATTATTCTCTCAGTTGCAGCAGTGGAAATTATGACACTAGTGGGTGTGCAGCGAAAAAAGACAAGCAGGGCTGTGGTTCCTGCTGAAACAGCAATCTTCTCAGCCATCCTTGGACTCCCTGCATCTTCAAGTCCTGCAGATGGACAAGGCAGGAGAAGCCAAAAAGGGAGCCCCAAAAAGCAGGCACAAGATGGAAGCAGTCTTCCTCTCAAACATGGACTAAGCAAGCATGGTCAGTCTCTCCAGCAGAGAAGACATACCTGAAAAAGTGGAAGGTTCCGCACAAAAACCCATGACAAGCTGCGTTGTCTCAAAACATTTTCTGTGTTATTCCAGAGAGAGAAATGAAAAAAGTCCATTATGATTCTGGTCAGTTACTGGGTTTTTTCTTCTATTGTTCCATTGGCCTCACTCTAAACACTTTCTTCTCCCTGATCTCAACTAAAACTGCTCAGCCATGCTTTTCCTTTAATAATACTTACCTCTTTATTTTTATTTTTTTTCAGAGCAAAAATCTGCTCTTTTTACACTTGCTTTATAAGGCAAATTTGGCATACGGTTCAGTTGCGTATCCTGATGTCAGCTTATTGAAGGCAGGTGCACACTTTAATATATATGGGCACAGAGACCCCCTTCCAGACTATAAAAGAATACTGGGCATGTCCTCATGTGCAATATCTCTAATTTTTTTTTTTAATTCATAAACCCAAAAATGTGAGCTGTTCTTTTGCCTATACACATTGCAAGTGAGTGTGAAGAGCCAGGCACTGTATTTCTACATTACACAGAGATGGTGTTAAAATGGCTCCATTAACATTTTTTCTAGCATATTGTCTTTATGTGACAGTAATGGCAAAAGGAAACGTTACTGTAATGTTGTGCTTTCATTGCGAACAGAAGAGAATCACGCAAGAAAATGTGACATGGTGAAGTAGCTTCAGCTGGTCAAACTGCTATCATTTCATTTAGTCTGGAAAGAGTTGATACAGCATGCTGTCAAACAAAAGTCCTTCACTTACTAGTTAACATTCTTATTGCATTAAGAATATACAATGGACAGTAATGGAGAACAATTATTCTGTCTGTAATGACATAAACATGGTCCACATCATGCAATCCTCTGAGATCTTTAGTGTCGCTGCCCATGGCAGGTGGGGTGGAACTAGATGATCTTTGAGGTCCCTTCCAACCCTAATCCTTCTGTGATTCTGTGATTCTATGTGTCTTTTTAATTTTGATAGATGTATATTTAAAATTAGTCTACCTGTGAATGTTAGAACATGTTTTACTTTCTAATAAGAAAATAACAGAGTAAATGGTTTATATAATTTCATTCCCATTTTCTTGTTTGTGTTCATTCAAACCTCTCTAAAAGCCAAATCCATGCAGGCTGCAACCCCATTCAGCTGACATTGTGCTTGTGCCATGTGCCCTGTGCCAGGCCATCTCCTGGTCACCTCGACCAGGGACCTGCTGGAGCAAAGAGCTCTTTCTCTCCGACGCACTTGTCTATGTTCCTGTTTGTGAAAAAACAATACAGGGAAAATGGAAAGAGGCAGTGGGGCTGTGCCCACACAGGGCTTCCCTCAGCATGCATCTGCGGTGCAGCTGGAAATCGGAAGTGCTCGAAGCTCAGATATGTCTGAAGATATTCAGCAACATATCTGTCACTGTTCCCCAGGGCATCTAAATACCTCTGTGAGCCTATAAGGGCATCTACAGCAGTAACTGAAACAGGTCAAAGGCATGTTCTTAGGCACCACAATTCAATTGTCTAATCTACTAAATTGTTAGTATGGTCTCTGATATGGATTCAGCCGATTCCACTTAGCTGTCCCCAAATATGCCCAAAGTTTGGGAATGAATGTGAGTCAGGGACCATTCCCAGAAGAGAACAAGGAAGCAGCTCCCCAGGTGTGGAGGAGAAGAGAGCAGAACCATATCTGCACCTGCTCTTTGGTGCCAGGTATTCTCAGGCCCAGAAGGTGGCTGTGAGCACAGTCAATGCCTGAGAAATTCAGGACAATGTGTTCTAAAGTGGATTTGGTTCTCAGTGTTGGGGGCTGTTTGTTTGTTCACTGGGGATGCATTTGAGAGCTTGGAGGTGTGACTGACCAGTAAATCCCTACAGTGAAAGATGTTTCAGAGGAGATGACCAAGGACAATGTGCCCACGAAGCGCAGAGAATAATGCAAAGCAACTGACTTTATCTCAACACAAAGGGGACCAGAGGGGACCTTTGTTTTAGGTAAATATCTATCAGCAGTTGAGTGGATCAACTACTGGTGTAAATGTCTCCCTGAGTTATCCAGACCAGTATGGACAGAGTCAGCCTAATACAGAGTATAAAAAATAAACAGCTAACAAAAGAATTTGGAAGAGAACAATGGGCTTGAACTGGCTTCAACACACACATTCCTTCCCAGCAGCCAGGGATGTCCAGCATTGTGACAGTGAGTCACAGAATCACAGAATATCTCAAGTTGCAAAGGACCCATAAGGATCAAGTCCAACTCCCTGCTCTTCACAGGACTACCTAAAACTAAACCATATGACTAAGTGCATCATCCAGATGCTTCTTGAACTCTGACGGGCTCAGTGCCGTGATCACATCCCCGGGGAGCCTGTTCCAGTGACCGACCACCCTCTCAGTGAAGATCTTTTTCCTTATGTTCAATTGGAACTTCCCCTGACACAGTTAATGTAGTGAGCGTATTGTGGAGACCAGTAATGGGAATCACCTTGGTATTGTGACTGAACTGTGTATTGCAGCTACTGTATTTTATTAACTGTGACTTACATTAGTATTGTGTTTTCAGTATATTTTGTGCCACTCAGCTAAATCAGAAGTCCCATGTAACATCAACAATCTTCAAATAATTAACGTGGTATTAAACATCATGCCCTCCATGTATGGAATACATAAAAGAAGCTGGTCAGAGAGTATTGGGCTCTGCCAGGAAGACCACACCTTTTCTTTCCACATAGCAAAGAGTGCAGCACCATGGAGTACCCCTTCTGCTTGTGCTCCTTAATCCTTAAATCATACTTAATAACTGGACTTCCAAGTTCCCTAGGCATAAATACAAGTTCTGCCTATAGTCTATGGTGACATCAATACCATGTTGTGTTCTGGTTCAGATGGTCATTACTTTTTACCACTTTATTTTTTCCTCTTCTCAAGTCCAAACCTACAGGACAGTACACCTCTCTTAAATCATGGGTTGTAAGGGCAGCCCATTAAAAAGTCCCATACTTCATGGAAAGCACAGGGCTGTACACAGCAGACCTGCCTTGGGTCTCTGCCAGGGAGCAGCAGGCCCCTGCTCTAGCCTAAAATTTGTACTTGAGCACAAACATACACCCACACAGCATGGACAGGAGAAGAACTTGGGCTCCAGCCAGAGCTCTGACCCAGGCTGACTCCTTAGCCGAACATATCTATGATTACCATACCATTACATTAGATCAAACCAATAAACTTCAGCATAAGCATTTCATCGCATTCTTAAAAGATTCGAAGGTCATCTGGGGACTGAGAACAGGCAGAACAACCTGCTCATCTAGAAAACAAATAGAAAAAAGTGCTGCTGTACTGCTGTAAAACGTGAGTGCAGCTATGATCATAGAATCATAGAATCATTAAGGTTGGAAGAGACCTCAAGGATTATCCAGTCCAATCGTCCCCCCATCACCTGTTAACCACTAAACCATGTCCTTCAGTGCGACGTCTAACCTTTCCTTAAACACTCGCAGGGACTGTGACTCCACCACCACACCATTGCTTCTGTGCTTACACCTCCTTGTTCACCGTACAACTCATGTGAGCAATACTAGACTCTTCTGATAAACCCTTGATGATATCAACTGTCAAAGAATGGGCTTCTTAAAACAGCTATGTAGTTCAATATTTGCTCTTCCACTGAAAGCTGAAGCATTCCTGCTTAAGCAGCTAATACACACAGTGAATTCCACAAAATTTTATCCCCTGCTTCATTACTATTTCATCACAGCAGTCTGATGGGAATGTCTTACTCAAAAAGCTCTGTTATGCACATATCTATTTTTTGCCTTTTTTTCCTGCATCCATTTTTTTGACTCGTAGCTGAATGGCCATGTGTAAACAATTTGTTAGCTGCTCCAGTGCTGAAAACTTGTATCACTGTTCCATATCTCCAAGTGCAATAAAAGGAATAGCAAAGACACAGAAACTAAAATTGCTTATTTTTAACTCTTTATCTGAGGCTAACAGAATCAAGATTGGAAAACCTGCTATTGTGTACCTGCATAATTCATGAACCAGAAAAAGTTGCATCCTTGATCTCTCACGATAGGTACAAAATGGAGAAAATATTTTTGTAGGCAAGGCTATCTTGTTGGTATCTGTGCTCCTTAGCTGTGTCAGAAACTTGTCCTTTGAAATCCCATGAATTTTAAACTTTGCACTATGGGGCAAAATGCAATCAAGCACAACTCTACTCCAAGACATGACTGTAAAATTAGCACGTTTTCACTGTCTTTATCTTCCCCATGCACATATTCAGAGACGTCTCTTTTTCCATTAGTGATAATGGGAGGATTTTTCCATGTTTTATTCCATTTATCACTGCAGAGGTCATACTCGTAAGATAGCTATACATCATTAATAGCATTACAAAGCCAAGCACTAGCTCCCACATGGAGTAAAGAGACAGAAGTACGAATGGGAGACAATGGGGTGATATAACCCAAGTATCTGACAGGAGAGTTTTACCTGAACAACATTTGTCCTGAGGCTGAGGAGGTTCAAGACAGCAGGACTAGTTTAGCTTTCACTCCCCTTGTTGAGTTTAGAGAGCTGAATGTCAAAGAGAGCAGAGAGAACTTGTCTCTTCAAAAACTGGGAAGATTTTGAACTAGAAACATCTGAGTTACAATAGCATAAAATGCCATGAAATCCCTTTAATCATTTTTCTGATCAAAGCTCAACCCTCAAAAGTTAGACCTGAGGCTGTCCTTTCACCAAAACACTTCCCTGGCTTCCAGAGATGATCCCATTTCCAACCCCAGCAGAAAAGTCAGGCAACAATTTCATGGACAGCTGACCCAGCACATTTCCACTAAAAAGAGGGCATTTTGCTCTTCCTCTCAGTTTTACTCAAATAATTTTCCACCAGGGTGGTTGGTTATGTCAGTTCACAGAAGGGCCTGATGAGCCAGCACAAAGTAAACAGCAAGATGACCAGAAGTGATAGAGGAGGGTGGAGGAAGGAAACCATACTCTTTCAGCAACAATAAGCTGTTAAAACATTGCCTACCTCTCAGGGAACCACAGCCTAAATTAGATGTGAACTGGGCAGTGCCTATCTTTTTCCATTGACTCTAGACAGATCCTAGAGCATTGGCTTAGCTCAGACATCCAGCTTTTAGACAGCTACGCTTAGGTGAGATCAATCCCCACCAGAAGTATTCGAACTGCCAAGGCAGGGGGCACTTGCTTTCTTTTTATCACCTTTCAGTCAGGGACACATCTTTGGGTCCTTTTCAGTCTGTACTCAGGAGCACTGCAGTAATCCAGAAAAAAGTAAAGTGTAAGTATTTACAGAGGACTCTGGGATTTTAGCCTAAATCAGGAGCACTCTGAGTGCAGTGCAGGCAGTAGGACACTCAGAGGACTGACTGTGAACTTGCATCTATTTACATTCATTTCTATTTTCATTTATATTTTTCCAGGAAAATTAAGTCCATACATTCAACAGAGTTGAACAAGATAAGAGGAAAAGGTCCAATATTTCAAAAGAGGAGACGGCTAGTGCCAGGAATGAAGGCATGCTGACTGGCATAGTGTGTGGTAGGGCCAGATGTTCAACAATATTTATGCACTGAAAGCAGGTCAGATAATCTGCGAGAGATGAAAAATTGTCCTTGTGACGGTTCCCTTCAAAACCACCAGTTTGTGTTTACTGATCTGATTCAAGTGAGATTTCTGTGAAAGTACTGGTGGAAAATAAGGAAATGAAATACAGCATCTTTTTTGTAAGCACGCATTTGCATTACAGACTTGGATTTTCTAAAGGTGGAAGAATAAAGAACTGCATGTCAAACCTGCACCTCCTGAGGCTGCCTCAGCATAACTGCCTCTAACTTGCTGAGGATCTTGGGAACTTGGACTCATAACAAGATGATCAAGGCATTTTTATGCCAATATAACAGTAGATCCACAAAAAGACCAGCATGTCATACATGAAATGAAAAATACCAAGATTTTAAATAAGAAAGCAATGGAGTTCAAATCAGAAAAACCAAGAAAAGAAATAGGTCCAAGAAATGCAACAAGCACATCATGGAGAAATCGGTCTTTCTTTTCTCCATGATCCAAGTGTGGTTACACTGCCATTTTGAGGAGGTAGCCAGATACTACGTGCTGAAGTGTATTGTCCTGGAAAGTCTCATGTGCTATTTTCTGTGACTCTCATACAAAAAGTATTTGCAGAACACTGACTGAAAATCTGTGCTGTGAAAGATAGTCCCAGGGTTCAGGGAGTGTACGCACAAAAATATTTGTGATTACCTGAATCAAAGGGGGCCATTCTTTATTGAAACTATTTCATTTGATGCTAATAAACCATTGATACTTTTATTGTTGAACTATCTTTTCCTTTAAAGCATAATCTTTTAAGGGAACTGTTCACAACATGATTTGGTAAGAAACATTTTCTTGGGCGTTTCTCCAACCATTCTTGCTAATGTGCTAAGTTCTTCCATCCATTACCTTAGGAACAGGCAGCGAACTTTAATCTAGAAGGTGGTTTCCTGTCCCTTGATGATCTGGTTCTTTAGCAAATCTTTCTGTATTAAGCTTTGTTTTTATTACTAACTGACTACATTAGGACTTAAAAATTTGGTACAGCCAAAGTAGGTGCGGTACTATTTATAAATGAAGGGTAAGTTATGCAGTTTTCATAAGGTGGTTTATATTGCATATTTGAAATCTGGAGGTGTTTCAGGAATGTATCATAAAACCACCTTCCATAAACTGTCTCTGAGGAAACAGTAATGATAACAGAGACAGACAGATCTCATGTTAAACAAGTTATCTTGTACCCTTGATATACTAAATTTCTAGAATTTTTTTTTAACCAGATTGAAAATCTTTCCAAATTTTAAATCTTATCAGCTGAGTTTTCAGAAGATTCACCTTACTGCTAGGGTTTCCAAATGCTCAATAATGTGAGGTTATATAGCCATATGAGTCTTGCCTTATGAGTTTTACAGATTTATGAAACTCCTAATTGTATACGATGTACTGGATAAAAGTAAAAATAATTCCATATATAGAATAATAAAAGTACACATATTAATTAAGCTGCCAGACCCCAAAATGGTGACTTTATAAATGCCAGAAAAAGATTTTACATCTGTGCAATTTAGTGAACGTGAACTGTAACTTTTCTGGATTTTACCTCACTTCTTATTTTCACAGAAAAATGTGTGCAAAGCTTTACAGCTGACAATGTGGGTGTCAGAAGCCTGAAAAGGGTGAAACAAATTGGAAAAGTAGAATGAAAATATATAAAAACCTGTAAAATTACTATGTTCCCTGACTGTAGGCAAGATCTATATTTAGATCTGGTAACCATAATGGGACATTGGTTAG
Organism: Psophia crepitans; assembly: GCA_013399095.1. Taxonomy (NCBI): domain Eukaryota; kingdom Metazoa; phylum Chordata; class Aves; order Gruiformes; family Psophiidae; genus Psophia; species Psophia crepitans. The sequence goes on along the minus strand of VWZZ01002558.1, from coordinate 767,430 downwards.
AAGATGAAGGACAAATTTCAATACATGTTCATTACTTTAAAGAAATTACACCTTGGAGTAAGCCTTTTATATTGAAAAAGCACAGTAGTAAAAAAACAAAAAAAAAAAACAAAAAAAAAAACAAAAAACACCACCACACTTTTGTGCAGAAAGTAGCTTACCTAGCCTATATTCTTCTGCACTCATTTTGCTGTTATTGAGTATATCTGTGTAAGTAAGAAATGTCTTTCACAGCTGAGATTCTCTGCTCCATCCTCCGGTGAAGTCAATTCATAGCATCACAGTCAGTCCTTGTGTGAAGAAGTCCTGGGAGAGTTTTGTTTTGTTTTATTTTATTTAGATATCCTGAAATATTTTTCTTGCTTGTTCATTACCCAAGGTCTAATAAAACCTATCAAGCATCTGACATTTATCTCGCTTGGGTTTTTTTTTTGTAGAAGACCTTGAAGGCCCAGAGGAATGGCTAGGAGACTACAGACAAAATGCAGATACTGATTTTTCACAAAGGAGCATTTCTTCTAACTGCTTCCTAAGTATTTGAGTTTAATGTGAGTTAATTGAAACACAGCACACAAATAAAATACAAATGAAATTATTTTATTCCTCTACACAATTCTAATTCCCTCTTTCTACACTGATGTCATAATCATACTGACTACACCAATACCTATTGAAAACCATCTGCATTTGCAATGTTAAATACTAACAAACACCCACAAACCAGAAAATCAGCAGTAATAAAAATAAAGCTTTCCAGATTCTTTTACAACAGACAGGAACTACTCCTTTGAGGAACTCTTTTAATGTAATTGTTGAGAGAAAAGATATTATGGACTTTATATTATAATAAGAAATGATATTGTGGGTTTCAGATTGTGTTATATATAGAATAGAATAGAATCATTAAGGTTGGAAGAGACCTCAAGGATCATCCAGTCCAACCGTCTCCCCACCACCTAATAACCACTAAACCATGTCCTTCAGTACCGCATCTAACCTTTCCTTAAATACCCGCAGGGACGGTGACTCCACCACCTGTATCAATACAGCTTAAAATCAATATGTTATGAAAGACACCAGGTCATAGCTGCTTAAAAACACTAATTCTGAGATAAAAACATTATTTTTTTAAAAAAATATCTTCACTGACTCAAGAGATTCAGTTCCCATCATGATGCACTTGACATGGAGACAGAACAAATGTCTGAAAGGAGGTGGTTTATGTCCCTCTCTGCTCTCCCTCCTCTCCCTGCTCTTAGCCCTGTCTCCCATGGCCCAGCCCTGGGGCTGGTTTAACGAATTGATCTGCAGGGGTCTGAGAGGTGACAGAGCCAGCTCAAGGTAAAAGTCAGGAGTGGATGATGAAGAGTGAGGGGGTAGCAAGGGGCTGAACTCCTGCCTTTTGGATAGGATGGCCATCCTCCCCTGTCCCTGGGAAGAAGTATCCTCAACTGTCTGACACCATAACACTGTTCAGGCACTACTACACCAGACCTGAGGCTTCAGAGCTTCGTTCCAAAGTGAAATCACAAGCATTTCTGGATGCATAACTTAATGAAATGTCTCAATGTGCCTAACAAAAAAATTAGTAACCTTACATCTCCTTACAAGTGGGGAAAATAAGACATAAAGAAGTCTTTAGGGTAGAGTAGGGATCTGAACTCACGTCACCTGAAAGCTAATCCTGTGTCTGGGTGCCAGGCCAGAGTTATGATCATGATCAGGACTAAAGAGCCTAGCAGAGCCAGAGAGGTTAATATTCTTGCATCCAGCAGAGCCCAAAAAGGCTAGAGAATGGATGAGATGGTGGGACCTGGCCCTGCTGGTGTGACACTGAAGATGGATACAGCTCCTGGTTACAGGCAAGCTTATGTGTGACTGCCAGGTTCCAGCCTGATACGTTCCTCTCCTGCTCCTTACCTTTGTGCAATGAGGCATGAAAAGAAACTACACAAGAACTAGTGATGAACAAGAACAAGGTACTCAAAACCTGGGAATTCTTTCTCAAAGTTCAGCAAAAAAAAAAACAACTTGTAATCTCTTCTCCAGTTTCATGTGATGGTTTGGGCTCCTTCTGGAGTGTTCAGGAGGTGGAGGAGGAAAAATCATAGCTGTGTGCCTTGTCAAATCAGCAGTGCCATTCTATCACACAGCTGACAGGACTGCAGTCTTCCAACCCACCCTGTGGCTATGTGGAGGCTATATATGCTGCTGCATGTCTTGGATGCTGCTTGCTTGACAGAGGCCACCCAACCTCTGGCCAAGCAAGAGGCATCAGTGGAGGCTGTACAGTGAAGAACTCACCCCCAGACAGCTAGGCATCTCCCAAGGTGCTGGGGCTCTCATCAAAAGGCTTTGAAGTGTTTCCTGTCTTGGTGTCTCTGTGTAACTATACCATCAGGGTGGGTTGCTGCCAAGGGGATGAGGAGCTGAGGGTTAAGGGGTGACCCTGAGACTGGCTGTGCCCTCACCAGTGGGGTACAGCCCTACTGTGGAGTGAACATAGTGGGCAAGAGCTGTGCTCTGGCAACACGGTAGATCAACAGCCTGCAGCCATGGCCAGTGATGTCCTGACAGTCCAGTCAAGAGCAAAAAGAGATGGGGCCAGAGACAGGCTGGAGACAAGTCTTCAACATCCCATCCAGGAGACAGGTGACCTACACAATAGGTCTGAGGTCTGTGCTGGGGTCAGCGCCACAGACAGGGCTGGAGACCAGCACTGCTGTGGTTTTGCTGGGGCAGGGCCTGATGGCCCCGGGGGAATGAAATAGGGTCTTGGGTCCTGGGCAGGGTTGTGGAGTGGGACACACGAGACATCTCTGTGTAGCAGACCATGGCTTGTCACCCACAGATGAGGCGTTCCCAATCACAGGAGTCATTTCAGATGGGCAGCGTGTTGAAGACATAGCACTGCACAGGGCGCTTCGCCACAGAGGTTGGTTACAGTTGGCCCTGCACAAGCTGTTGAGGCTGGGTAGAGCTGCTGGTGGCTGCAGACCCTGCAACTGCTTTCCTTTGTCTGAAAACACAGAAGAAGAGAAAGGAGGCTTCATAGCTAAATATTTTCTGAAAGTTTTCAGACCTAAGGTCCCATAGGTCTGGTTGGTAAATGAGAAAGATGAGCATAAAAGCACATGATCTTAAAGTCTGGGGCAAGGAAAGGACTGAGGCAACAAAGAAAATGAACCTCTTTAAAAAAGAACCTCAAAACTTAGTTGTACAGGAAAAGCAAAGGCATAACAGGAAGAAAGAGAAGATAGGTGTGCGAGGATGAAAGAAAACGTACTGTTTCATTTGAAGAAACACTGGAAACCACCAGGCCCAAGAACCCCAGCAGAAAGACGGTTATCAGAGAGAGAAAATAAGACAAAGGCAAGAAAGGTGACATAAAACCTGAGATGTAGTACGACATGGGCAAGAAGCAGAAGCATGTGACTGAGGATTGTTTGCAAGGAAAAACCATTAGGTTTCTTAAGAGAATGGATCTAAAGAGCAGTGGTGTGCCAGCTGCAGCACAGGGGCTAGGGTATGACATAAGGCAGCTCGATTATTTTTCTAAAGTGAGAGAATGCCAGAAGTGTGTTATGAAGCTGAAGTCAGAAGGACTTCAACCTTCATGTGCAGACCGAAGAACAAATGTTCTCATCACCTGGAGGACACAGATCTTCTCAAGTGAACAGTGGAGGGATTTCTTCAGCAAAAACTCACTCCACCAGCCACAATGGATCATGTTTTAGGCCTACAGAGCATTTCATAGAAACTGGCTTGGAAAATAACACTCATTAGGTGATTTGTTTTACATACAATGAGAGTTTGAAAGCAGGTCAACATTTGAAGTATGGCAGTTTAGGAGGGAAGAATGATAAATGCCACAACTCACCAGCCTATAACATTTTAATAAATGGGCCAGATATTTTACGGTTGTGTCTAAAGGACACCCTTAGGAAAAGCTGGCATGTGGATAGACAGCAGGACTGGCAGAGGGCAGGCAGACTGCCTTGAGATAGGTCCCAAGACACAAACTGTGAGAAGTCACATACACAGAAAAAGCCTGAGACACAGTGAGGCCACTGCATGGAAGAGGTGCCTATGAGCAGGCAAGGGTTGGGGAGGGGGGGGATCAATCCAACAACGGAGCAAAGGGTTATAAGAGCAGATGAGCCTGTTTAGGTATGATGTGAATATGCAAACTGAAAAAATGCTGACTTTGAACCCAAAGGACAAATGAACCCTTGAGTATACCACCAGGCTTCATGTTTTGGTGGGACTGGAGGAGGGATGGGACCCCAGTGACAGAGATGACAAAAGGCAGGAATGCTAAATGCCAGCACAGGGGTGCCTACCCCCATGAGGGGGTGCTTTGCCTGCTGATGCAGACTGTGAGGCATCAGGAGGATTCTGAGGAGCCAAGTTTTGCATCCCAGCAAGTTAAGAGGGGAAAAAAAAAACCCACACACAAAAAACCAACTGTAAAAACATTGAATAATCATTAGGAGCAAGAAGAGTGAAAAGAAGGTACAGAAAGCCAAAACGGCTCAGAATTACAAGGAGACTGTCAAAGTGCAAGTTGCATTTGACCTTGCAAAGGGAATGAAAGCAAATCGTCAAAAAAAAATTCTACAGTACAGAAGAGAGAAAGAAGTAGCTGGCTCTGCATTGAGAGGACAGAGTCAAAATAATCTGTGTATTACCCAGAAATACGCATCTTGCCTTCTTTTCAGTGCAGCTGACAGTACAGATCTGCTCCATGATCAAACAGGGAGGTGCATGTGGTCATCAAAGTGGTGGCCTCCACAAAGGACACAGTTCCAAGCACTGAAAACACCCCTTGTTATTTAGCTGGGAGCAGGCAGGTGGAGAACGTTATATTCTGTCTTCTGCTAACAATTTCACTATGCTGTGAAAACTGGAACATAAAAATGCACACATAGCATGGGATTCGGGTATATCCATCATACCAAAAAGTCCAAGAAAGTAGAAAGCTTCGTCCTTAATGTGAAGGGAAAAGGCATGATCTAGGCATTTGGAACCTAATAATTTGAACTCAATACCATTCACAACTTGAAAACAAAATGTATGGAGGGAATAATTAGAGACACGGAGATAAATAGAAGATGGGATAAAAGGTTATCAAAAGTATCATACCAGTTTCAAAAGAATTCTTGTTCTGAGGCATTAAATTAAAAAAAAAAAAATTGTGGGAGATATAATCTTTCTTTGTAAAATTACCTGGAATAAGTGGGGATTAATACAAGAATTGTAAGGTGCACAAGGAACCAGCAAGTGGGGAAGTACCTTGCCACAAAAATGTTGGCTTGCTAATGAAATTTTCTGATAACAGAAATTTGGAAAGCATTCTTATTAGGGAGGAGAATCTGAATAAACAGGAAGAACTAGATGACCCTAAGGAGTGAAGCAATAGAAATGGAATAACATTTAATGGTATCAAATGGCATGCTCTGTACCTAACGATTTATAAAACAGATTTATGCAATAAACAATGAGCACATCAGTTCGAAAGGTGAGGAGAACACCCTGAATGTGCTAACTATCCACAGGATCTATTGCCAATATAATGCAACTAAGACAAAGGTAGTGCAAATGTAAAATGTACCAAGGGCCATTTCTAATACTGCTAGGAAAGTATGGGTGCTATAGTTAAAAACCCGGCAGATCATGTTTGGACTATTGTACACTGTCACAAGGAAAGATTCCTCTACCCTAGATCAGGCATCTAAAAGTCAAGTGTTTTCGTATGAACAAGTCATCAAAGCCTCCTTTATATAAGGTGAAGAGAAATCCAGAAATCCATTAATCTCAGCCAATAGTAGTGCCTAATACAAGTCTTAATGCTATCGTTTCTACAGCTTGCTTTCTTCTCTTTCTTATCTTTGAGTATAAGGGTGGTCAAGGCTGAACACCTCAGACGAGTGAAAATAGGTGAGGTGAATCTGGGCTAATGAGCACTATCTGACACATGGGATGAATTTTGTCAAGAACAAAAAGATATAAATAGTCTTGATAAAGCCTGAAAATAAAAAGGTGTACTATCATAGCCATGAGGGTTTACAGCCATGGTGCAAAAAGGTCTAACTGGTTTTAAGATGAAGACCAGTGCTGAGGGAGACTAGCAGAGAAAGAAATGAGATTGAATGACTCCATTCAGTCCCATGGTACTACATTTAAACCTTGCTGGTTATCCACTCATTGTTTAATCAAGTATATGCTTTACTGGCTGTTTAGAGATAGTCATTCGATAGTATAGACAACTTTATGACTTCACAGTACTTGCAGTATATTTATAGCATACTCCTTCCTAAAGTAAAACACTACATAAACAAAATTGTCCTAGACTAGCCTTTTCATATTTGTCAGTGGCTGGCAAACCGCAGTGTTTGTCAGTTTGCTGAAGTCATCTTTGTTTTACCACTACCTTTCTTTGTCGCTCCTCTAGTCACAAATTGGCTAAGATTCTGGCTGAAACTAAGTATCAGTACTAAAATGTTGTGAAAAATACTGCTTAACACGCTCTAAACAGACATATTGTCCATGTCAATAAATGTAATTTTTTTCTAAATAAGCAATATAAATCTTTGAAAACACCCTGCAGAGTAAATGACAGAACTTCAAATAAAACTGTCCTGCTTGGTATAAGGCTATTTCATTATTATGAATTGTGTATCAGCACATATGTTTCTCAAATACTCTGTTTCTGCACATATGTTTCTCAAACAGTTTGTGTTTCTGCATTATTTTGCAATCCTGTGACCTAGTCTAGCATTAAATCATAAAAAGTTCAGCAGTTGAGCTTTATCCCTGCCTGTAGAGCACACGTACCATTACCGTTTCATAACCAGA